>MKEJ01095174.1:0-21543 GCA_001753735.1 Embelia ribes | reverse complement strand
TGTTATAAAATAGATCTTTTGTACTCATTATTATTCATCCCTTAGTCAATATAATTTATCTCTCTAGAGTTTTTACTCTTAATTTCTTGTGTATTCAAGAAGTATATCTCATCTCTAGTATGATAACTAGCCCAATGTCGGTAGCACGTAAGCATCACCCTAATATTTGTCAAACAAATAGCAAGAGCAGTCACAAAAGAAATACCCAAATTATGAAACAAATATAAAATCCAAGAGATCTCAGCCGTAATAACAACCATTGCACGATACTCAACATCGATGCTAGAGCGAGTAATAGTGGAGTGCTTACGAGAAGTTCAAGAAATAAGATTGCAACCCACAAAAATAGAATATCCGATAGTAAAACATTAGTCCAAAAGATCACATTCTCAATCAGTATCACGAAAGGCATTCACCATATGCAAGTATGGTCGCTTAATAAATAAACTATGATGGATGGTGCCTTTGAGGTAATAGAGCCGATGCATAAACTAATAGAGCCGATTAACTACAAAATAAATGTCAAGACGAGTGAAAGTCAAATAATTAAGCATACCAACTACACGGCGATACTAAATTGGATTCTTACAAGGATCACCAGGAGTAGATGAAGAGGCCAATTAGGGTAAAAACAAAGTTGCCAAGGGGGTCACAAGGACCATGCCATTTTGAAGAAGAAGATCATGAATGTACCATTGATGTGTTAGAAACCAATGATTTCACAGCAAAATCAACCCTAGGGGAAGAAATGATTGAGGTGAAAGCTCAAGTATGAAAACCAAGCCAGGGGAGCCTACTCGAGGCAATAAATTGCCTTTTGAAGCCGACACACATGAATCATGTAGGAAACTGGGGATGAACAAATCCCCATGATTGCTGTAAATAAACATCCTCCGATAAAAAGCCATGCAAGAAAGTATTGGAGACATCGGCCTGCTGAATACTCCGACCAATGAGATAGCAAGAGGATATTAGTGGTGTGTTTAACTACATAACTAAATGTCTTATCAAAATTAATCCCATGGTGCTGATGAAATCCTTTAGCAACTAGGCGAGTTCTATAGCACTCAGGCTCAAGAGACCTATCGGACGCCTGCTTAATGTGACAAAGTTTGCAGTCAACACGATTGAGAATTAAGCTAACCAGATTATTGTTCAAAAAAACTTGAGACTTAAAATAACGTTACATGGTTAGAGCTGGGCCGGATAACACTTGGGCACGCACCGGGTTATTTACACCCCAAAAATGTTATTATTGGCTACAGGCTAAAAGCCTAATAATAAAAAGAGTTTGGCCCAACTAAATAAATTACAAGCCCATTTGGTAAAGGTTTGATTTAAAGAATTAAAAATACTAGTCGATAGTCGAAGTAATTAATAGACGCTAAAAACAGTAATAAAGTCAAAGTTTAATAAGCATGTACATATTTTAATTAAACCTATTATGTAATAAGCACATGCTGATGCAGGGCACGTTTCAAGTCCATAATAGAGAAGAACAAGGTGTGGTAACTGACGGTTACACCAAATAGCACCGTACAACTTAATTTGATCTCTGTGAAAAAATTAAATTTTTATAACCAATATAATAAAATAGTTTAATTTAGTATTTTATGTAAAAATTAATTTTTTATAACTGACATAATAAATTAGTTTAACTTGTATAGTGTTTATATTTCCATCCCCAGTAATAAATGATCTGCAAATGAAAGAAGGAAAGTTAAACCTTTTCAGGGCATAATTAATTCCCAAGTTCAAGATTCACTATAAATAGCACCGTACAACTTATTTCGTTATCTCTGAAAAAATTAATTTTTTTATAACTAATATAATAATATAATTTAATTTTGTCTTTTATGCAAAAATTAATTTTTTATAACTGACGTAAAAAATTAGTTTAAAGTGGTACACACTGCAAAATAAAATTTAGTAAAATTATAATTTTATGCACATTGTTTTTGGAACTTTGGCTAAGTTTTTTAACAATACAAAATAAATGATCTTTTATTTTCTTAAATTACGGGGTGACGATTCTATGCATCCAGGGTAAAATCCAAAGACACATCCTGAATTATGGATCAGTTGCAAACTTACCCTCTATACTTTTAATTTCTGCAATCACACCCTGAAACTATTCTATTTCACAACCTCAGTCCCTTCCCTTCGCATCCATATTGTGCTGTTAATAATTCACACGAGATAATTTCTTTCACCTAAAATAAGAAACTTTGTGTAGAAAACATAAAAGAGAGTGACACAATGCCAGCTCATTTCGTAAGCAGAGCTGATTTCTTGTGGTCAACAATCCTGCATCCCTACTTGACTGGTCTCTCCTCTCGTAACTCTTTGCTATTTTTTCCAGTTGTTGATCATATTAATAAGGCTTAACTTCCGAACCAAGGGTTCAGCCTAACAAGTGTCAACTATCCATTAATAGATTTGATACTTCGATGGGAGGACTTATTCTGAAAAAAACGATAGTTAAGGGGATATCACTGAGGGAATTACAATTACACGGGGTAAAATTTGCAACGGACTCATAGTTCAGGGGCGTGTTTGCATTTCACCCGCGAAATCCAAAACCTCCTTTCATTTCCCGCCACAGCCGAAACCCACCATTTAGCACATTCCCAATTGCTTCCAAAAACACCAAAAACAAAAACAAAAACAAAAAAAAAGATCCCCAATTCACAAACCGCATAATCAGTAACGATGAAGATCCGATCGGTGAAGCTGAGGGAAGCTCACAAGAGCGGTGGCGCCGCCTCGTACTGCTCGATCCTGTGGGACCTACAGGCCCACCACATAGTCACCTCTTCTTCCTCCGACTCTTCGATTTGTGTGCACGACCCGCTCCTGCTCTCCGCTCCGCCTCGGGCTCTGCGCCACCACCGCGATGGGGTCACGGCCTTGGCCCTCAGCCCCAATTCCACGTGTCTTGCTTCTGGATCGCTCGACCGCTCCGTCAAACTCTACAAATTCCCAGGTTTATTCATGTTTTTTTTTATTTGTTTTTAGCTGTATAGAGATTTATAATAAGTACTTGTCTAATTGAATTTATGAAAAATTGGGGTGTATATTATTTTTTTAGGAATGTGTTGAACTATTAATGCCTTTTAGTGAGATGTTCACACATCATGTCAGAATCGGCAGAGTAGTGGATTTGAGTCTCACTGTTATCCAATCAAAAAAATAATAAATTTGCAGTTAGCTCAAAGGTACTACACAAGTGAGGGTCATTTTGAAGTAATAAGTAATTTAATGCGCTATTCCATAACAGTTTAAGATTTTAGGTAAGTTGTTCGCACATCAGTTGATAGCATGCGAGGGCACTCCCGTTAGTGCGTTAAATAGTATTCTGTCCTACATCTTAGAGATTAAATCCAGGGGAATGCTCAACCATTGTATGCAGTGCCGTTTCTTCCTTTAAAATTATGGATTTGCTACAGCGATCCTTTGGAACTAGGTGGCTACTATTGATTTCTGGTTTTATTTTTAAGTTTAGGGGTATGGTGTGGGCACCCTCCATATTTCAACTTCAGTTTGAGGTATAAGAATAAAATTTAGAGGCTAAAATGGGTTACACTTGTGGAATGCCCGTCTAACCCCTAAACTTTAATGCCGAATATCTCAATTTTTTTAATAAAGGCTGAGATATACGTAATGCACAAATCATATCTCACAAAGTTACAAAATAGACCTAGGAACGAACAATAGTCAACTAGTTTAGGGATCACTGTTACAAAACCCCTAATTTTAGGAGATTAATCAATGTTTGTTTCCCTTTTCTATGTACTACGTTATGGATCTTGAAGTCGTTGGACTTATGCACCAATAATTTACCTTTACCATGTATTTTTCATTAATTAATTATGTTGTTGCAGTGTACAAATGGAACAAACAGAGCCATTTGATAGAGCTCTTATGTGATCGTTTTCGTGAATACTATTCTTTTGTACAGATAGTGTGTCTAATATTTCGGTTGACTAATCATATGGACTTATAATCAGGTGGAGAGTTTCAGACTAATATCACCAGATTCACACTGCCCATCCGTGCACTTGCTTTTAATAAATCTGGTAGCATGTTGGCAGCTGCTGGTGATGACGAGGGCATCAAACTCATCAATACGGTTGATGGTTCAATAGCAAGGGTTCTTAAAGGACATAGAGGGTCTATTACCGGATTAGCGTTTGATCCTAAAAATGAGTATTTAGCTTCTGTTGATTCAGTAGGGACAGTCATATTTTGGGAACTCCAATCTGGAAACGAATTACATAACCTTAAAGGGGTAGCTCCAGACACTGGTTTGGATTCTTCAATAATGAATATTCTTTGCTGGAGCCCAGATGGAGAGACCTTAGCTGTCCCTGGTTTGAGAAACGATGTTGTCATGTATGACCGAGACACTGCTGAAAAGTTGTTCACTTTGAGAGGTGATCATGTTGAAAGAATATGTTTCATGTCTTGGTCCCCTAACGGAAAATATATAGCCACTTCTGGTTTAGACAGGCAGGTGCTGATATGGGACGTAGGTAAGAAGTTGGATATCGACAGGCAGAAATTCAATGATGTAATATGTTGTATGGCTTGGAAGCCGACTGGAAATGCATTAGCTGTTGTTGATACTACGGGGAATTACGGAATTTGGGACTCTGCTGTACCATCATCAATGAAGTCTCCTACAGAAGACATTCCTAGTTCACAATCAAAGAATAGTAATGGCCTCCTCTTGTTTGATGATGATGGGTGGGAAGAGGATGATCCCGATTTATCTGGTAGTTTAAGTGATGTTGGTGAAGATAGCCTTGGTGAATCTGAACCACCTAGTAGGAAGAGATTGCGTAAACAGTCTGTCTATGATGAAGAATTTGGTGAAGAGATGGAAGATGAAGCAGATTTATTCACTAGGACGAAATCTCGGAAAAAATCATCTCATGCTCGGAAGGAACAGCTGGTGAATGGAAAAGATGTAATAAGGAGCACGGTTTTGCCAACTGGATCAGCAATGCAAGAGGCTTTTCAGCCTGGTTGTACTCCCGTGCAACCTGGCAAAAGGCGATTTCTCTGTTACAACCTGCTAGGAAGCATAACCACAATGGAACATGATGGCTACTCCCATATCGATGTATGGTAAACTCTTGTTTTGTTCGCAGTCGTCTTAGTTTTTGGTGAGCATGAAAAGATTATTAGCAAAAATGTATCGAGCATAGTGGCTACAACTAGATTTATTTTGGCATTGGGAGAGAGTGTTCGAGGCTTATTCTGAGAAGCCTTGTTAGTGATTGCAAGGATTCATATGAGATACTTTTATTTTACTATTTAATCATGTGAAGGCCTATTGATTATTGAAGAAATAGGAGCTGGATCAAGCCTTAAATATTAGATCCCAAGACAAGAACCATCAATATTTTCTTATTTCTATGACAGCAGCGGTATCACTGATAATAAGTTATCTGGGGTCACTTCAAGTTGTAGATGGTCTCAATCAAACATTTGTGTTTTGGCTCCTCTTTCATGTTGTGGCTTGGAGACCCTTATGGTGTAAAATGCATCATAGTTGGTATAGTGATCTTTTTTAAAGTAGCCGGTATCTTTACCATAATTTACTTCAAATGTGAACAGATAGATTTTCACGACACGGGCAGAGGCCCACGAGTTCCGGCAATGACTGATCATTTTGGGTTTACAATGGCTGCACTAAATGAAAATGGAAGCGTGTTTGCAAATCTGTGCAAAGGCGAAAAGAGCATGAGCACTCTTATGTATCGTCCCTTCAGCAGCTGGGCCAATAACAGTGAGGTGCGCTTCATTGACTTTTTTTTTTTTTGGCATTTCTGTATTTCCTAGTATTCTGTTAATGATGTAAGTCTGCTTCACCATAGAAAGAGAACATTTTATAATTGCTGACTTCGCTGCCAATAAATTTAGTGGTCCATGAGATTTGAAGAAGAGGAAGTGAAGGTTGTGGCACTTGGTACTGCTTGGGTGGCTGCTATTACAAGTCTTAACTTTCTTCGCATCTTCAGTGAAGGTGGTTTGCAGGTTTGCATATACAATATTGCTCTTTGAAATAATTATTCTGAAAATTTGAGTCTGTCCATCTTTCTGCCAAGTTATTAGTTTTTCCCATAAAGTTATACTGATGATTTTTCCGAAGATTTGGTTTTTCTTTCAAGGTTATAGGTTAGAATGTTGATGATAAGCATTGATTATATTGGATATTATTGAACTTAGTACCATGGATGGGTAGAAGATGATTATACTGTTGAAGCACAGATGGGGGAAAGTGCAGGGAGTAAAGGAACAAACATAAGGATGTTGTAACTAAAACGATATGTTGCGTTTTGTTACTTTATTTTTCTTTTTGGAAACAACACAATATTTAGGCCTTCTCCAAAATACTTGCCCAAATTCACTAGGGAAAGATTCAGGAATAAAGAAGGAAGTAGATATTTATGTATGTCTGCTGAATCTTGATATGAGAAACACGTTATCTACTGATAGAAATCTGTAACGACCAGGCTGTTCTGAGGCCGTTAGATAATAAAAATAAATGAACAATAAAAAATTGTATAATAGATTCATTTGATAACTTAACACTTCTATGAAAAGCAATCTGTAAGAAATTGTCCCCAAGTAAGAATATAATAACAAAATGTAAATGATCTCCAAGTCCCGGTCTAAGTTAACCTCATCCTAATCTGGGTTGCCTGCAACTCAAAGTGAAAGCTATTGCTTAGAACTCTTTTATGAAATTAGAATTAAAATATAATGAGAACAGAGTGCTGCTCGCGCGAAGTACGAGTTATGTGTATTATATTTCTTTTGTATCATATTAATTTTAATTATTTTATCAAATTATTTTTGATATTTTTTATATGACATCTCGTATTTTTTGTTTTTCTTATTAGCTATTTATAACTTTATAAAGATAGGATTTGGCATAACTTATACTATGATATCGTTGTTACAAAAAATTAATGTTTATTTAGGTTAATTTTAAGCACGTGAAAATATTATTATAATAATATTATAAAAATTATTGTTGATCTAGATAATATTTTAAAAATTTAAGGAGAATTGTAGATTGGCAAGAATCAATTTATAAAAAATTTATTTCCTAAAATTATTTTGGTTCTTAAATATACTTTTAATAATTTCTAATATGAAAAGTTATCTTATTGTTATAAACAAATACATGTATATCTTGGGGTTGTGCTTTTTGAATAATGTTGTGTTAAGTCGATATATATGCTCATAATTTTAGTTATTTTTAATATGGTAAGTTTTATTATTTTCTAAATCCTAATTTAATGGGACATGTGTCAAACAATTGTAAGTACAAATGTCACGATTAGAGTGAATATAATTGGAGGGACAACTTTTACATACACTAGAGTACAGCCTGCCCGATGTACGGATTGTGTGTATTATGTTTTTTTTTGTATTCTATTAATTTTAATTATTTTATTAAATTAATTTTGATAATTTATTTTTTGATATAACTTCTTTTTGTATTTCTTCCCTTTTTTCTAGTGATTTATAAATTTATATAAGATAGATTGGTAGAATTTATACTAAGATAGTAGTTTTATGAAAATTTAGTGTCTATTTAGGTTAACATTGGGTATGTGAAAATCTTATTATGAAATATTTTAAAAAATTAATATTGATTAGGAAAATATTTTAAAACTTTATGGAGAATATTAGATTGGTAGAAATTAATTTATAAAAATATTTATTTACTAATAGTATTTTGATTCTTAAATATAATTTTATTAATCTCTATTATGATAAGTTATTTTATACTTATGCCAAGATATATATATGAATATTTTGGGGTTGTACTTTATTTTATGTGAAATTTAACTTTAATAATTTATATAATGGTAAGTAAATATATATGTATATAATTTAAATAATTTTTATTATAGTAAATTTTATTATTTTAAATTCTAATTTCATAGTATGCATAATTTTAATAATTTTTAATATGATAAATCTTATTATTTTAAATTCTATTTTTTTTTACGGGAGACGTGGAGTTCGTGTTTGGATAAAAATATCGATTAGAAAGTAACTTTGGGGAAACCTTTTATACAGGAAGAAGATAACAAGATAAGAAGATACTAATGTCCCACTTTTTCAACATCTCTAAGTAGACAACGACCGTATTAGCAGTAAATTTCACTTTCACTTCGCAATATTTTGTAGAAAAATATCATCTCCCTTGATGGTCCAGTTGTTACTGCATCGGGCTTTAAGGATGAACTTGCAGTTGTCACACATGCTTCTCCTCCCCTCCCATCAAATGATCAGGTATGCTTCCAACTTTTGCTTCACAATCTGTAACTCTGTGGGCGACTGGGCATTATATTGTTCCATTGCTTATTGTCCAGTGCTGGTCTTTACTGAAAACTTTTCCGAGACTATTGTCACTTTTATAGAGTTCGGTTTTCCTAAAGAAAATAAAGACTGCAACTAAATATCATAATTCATATGTTTGTTAATAGAATCCTACTGTTTACTGATGACTTTTACAATTTACTCAACATGCATTTCTTACTAAAATTGTATGTTGAATTGGTTAGCGAATAGTGTCTCTTCAATCACATACATATTATTCTCTGCAAGAAGTTCGAGAAGATATTTCATCGTCACACAAATGCCTATTTATTTAGTCATTTCCTACTATGCAGACTTTAGAATTTAGAGTGTTCAACATGAGTAGTATGACCCAATCAAATAGAGGAAGGCTTCCGTTATCCCCTGGTTCAATTCTGGCATGGTTTGGATTCAGTGAAGATGGCAGGATTTGTTCTTACGATTCGAAGGTCTGTTCTTCTCGTTATGTCACTGAAACAAAGGGAAGATATATCATACTAAATTTCATATTGGTTAACTTGTAGGGTGTAGTTAGAGTTTTTACGGAGCAATTTGGAGGCTGCTGGCTGCCACTCTTCAGGTAGAAATATTCTTCTAACTAACCTGGTCTGTGATTTTAGCATCCAAGATCTTCTTATCACATAATTCTTAAGAAAGAAAGCAATCGTGCAGTTCTGGGAAAGTGAATAAGCCAGAGAACTATTGGGTTGTTGGACTGAATATGAACAAGTTGATCTGTGTTGTTTGCAAATCACCCGAATCATATCCACAGGTAGATTAGCTCACTGCCTCTGCCTTTTGGTCTTAGATAGTATCAATCTATCAATATATCACTTTTGCATACTCTGTCTACAGGTCACACCCAAACCAATTCTCACTCTGTTAGATTTTACATTACCTCTTGCATCCTCTGATTTGGGAGCGGATAACCTTGAGAACGAGTTTATATTGAACAATCTGCAACTCTCCCAGGTAATACAGCATTCCCTTTTGACACCCACTTTCTAGAAATAACAAGCTGTTCTCAGTTTTTGTTTTGAGAAATTCTTTCACTCACCATTTCTTCAACCTGCAAATCTTATCAGCGGTATGGATGCATATGTGATAATGTGATACAATTTTGCACTTAGTACTGGTTATTTTAATCATGCAAACTATATTTCCATGCATAAGCCCAAGAAAGATCTTTGGATTGGTTATATGGTGTTGTGTATCGCTAGTCTTTTGCTACTGTTTTCGTTTCATTAGTTCCGGGACCAAAATGAGTGAAAGTTTGGAAACTGCATTAGCGTTATTTCAATTTTCATACCTTAAAAGGAACTGGCAACCACATTCCCCGTGATGTTCCTTTTCCGGAACTAGATATTGTTTCCCGAAATAGAGTTGGCCAGTGTAAATTTTAACTTGCCGCCTGGATTAGAGTTAGTTCTTTTATAACTGTTACTGCAAAGTGTTTGAATCTTTGTAAGTCCTCTCCTTGTAGATTAACAAAGAAATTGAAGAAAAAGTAGCCATTGGCGAGGATGCCTCTGCTCTAGACAATGAGGCATTCAATATGGAAACAGATCTGGATAGATGTATATTAAAGCTTATAGCATCTTGTTGCAATGGTAAGTTTGTTCCAGTTATTTATACGTGAGAACAGTTTCGAATAACACTAACAATGTTTTACCCTCAGAACAGTTTACTCTTTTTCTTGTCTCCTGCATCAATAATTTCACCATGAGAGACATGACAAACTTTTTTATTGTTAATGCAGGAGATAAGCTTGTGAGGGCTACCGAACTTGTGAAACTTTTGTCTCTTGAAAAATCAGTTAAAGGTGCAATCAAGCTTGTGACTGCTCTAAAGCTTCCAAATTTAGCTGAACGCTTCAATTCCATACTGGAGGTAAGCCTTTAGTAGTTTGAATCTGTTAGTTCAGTCAGACTTGATCTTGAAAAAGGCCTCCTTTACCGAACTTTATTGTGAGATTATGCTTTTGCTACCTTTTTTATTTCCACTCATTTTCTATTTTATACCTGAACTAGCAATCTCAATTTATCCAGCAACAATTTGCCACATCATTTAATTTTGTACGTATCTGTTGATAGTGTTGACCTTTAAAACAAGAGATCAATCTTCAGGGAACTGATTCACATTAGGATTTTCTTCTTTCACCCTTTTTGCACTTCGCATGTGTTTTAAAATTTCAATTTCTACTGTTTTAGCACTATGAACATAGGGTGTAACATGCTGACAAAGGTAATGGTTGGAAAAAATTTCAGTGCCCTTGTTGAAGGAGCTAAGTTGAGAACGCGTGAAATTTGAAGATGTTAAAACGTAGGAAGCTGGAGTTTATTGTGTAAACAGTTTAAACATTGTTTTCATTTTGCAGGAAAGACTGCTAAATGAAACCACATCAACGATAATCCCTCCCAATACCTTAAATCCAAACGCTTCAGTGCAAGCTGATGCTTCAGTCACCAAATCTTCTATCTCGAAAGAAAGCATTCAAACTTCAGAATCAGCTGTTCCGTCACCAATGCCAGCACTTTCTTCTCCATCCTTTATAAAGAAAACAAAAACAGATGCCGTTAAATCTGGAAAGACGGTGATAGAACAAAAACAAAGTCCAAAGTCGGAAATTTTGGGTGAGGTAAAAAATATAGGGAAGTTGAAGGTGGGCGGGGTAAAAAATGGAGAGACTAAGAACTCAGGTGATGTAAATCAAGCACAACTGCGCCCATCTAATCCTTTTGCAAAGCCGTCAAATAGTCTCGAAAAATCTTCGTTGCTTGATTCTCTAAAAAAGATGAAGAATAACAGCATAGCTAACAAATAACTTTGGCTGGCATAATTCAATCCACAGCAAATCCCAGCAAGCTCTTTATTATTGTCGTTTTTTGGTTAGTTTTATTTGTGTTTGGAAATTATATATATATTGGGGGATGTTTCCGATTGTAAACCCTAAGTATGAACGACATTTTACTTGTATGGTAGAATGCTTATTTCAATGTGCTTGGAAGTTCTAGATTTTTGCGTTTGGTGACGCCCTTGGAATCGCATCCTGGCCCAAAATGTCCATTTATTAAGAACAGCTCATATTTGTTAAATATTTATTTTTGGCTTCCCAGAAGTTGGCCATCCTAAAAAGTGTATTCCCCAGAACTCTATTTTGAGATCGAAGTGCGATAAACTGTGCAACACAAAGTGAAAGAAAAATGAATTGCGGCTATAGGTCTCCAAACTGTTATGAATAGAGAATAATTTGGTATGTTAGAGTTCGTAGAAGATCTGTAGTTGTTTGGGATGGGTCGGTTTCAAAATTGGTTTGGAAATAATTATGAAGAGATGAATAAGTGATGTTTATAATGCTACAACATTCATGGATCGATTAGAGAGTTTACGGGTGATTGATCACTTAAGATTTCCGTTCGATCATGAGATTTTGTTTTTGTGGAATTTTGGACAAAGATTTCGGATTGTTCATGAAGTTTTGTTTTGATTGATTAAGCATCCGATCGATCGTAAAGTCCTGTTTTGATCATTCCACTAGCAACAGACTTAATTTCGCTCTGGTTCTTTTTTTTCATTTCCTATTTAATCTTTGCTATTAAAATACATTATAAATACACAAAAAACTTAAGATTTGAGAGAGAAACTCATTGCAGATTTGTTCTAAAGTTGTGGGATGATTAATTGAGTATATACCCTTAATTTTTGTCTCACCGCGTGATCAATATAATGCTGACGACATCATGGACATAACTATGATTTGATGAACCACATTAAAAAAGTATTGTATGTTCTTATGTGTGGTCTTCTTGTTATACATATAAATTCCGTATTGATCTTGGGTGTGATATTGATATTGATCAATAGTTACAACATAAATAATACAGATAGATGTAGTTACAGCAGTGCAAGTCTCTTCAAGATTATAGTCTTTGTTAATTTGACAAATTATTATAAATTGGGTTTCTATAGTAAAAAAAAACAACAACTCAATTTATAGTATTTATTATTAAAACGTAGTGATTTTGCAAAAAATAAAAATCATGTACATTGAAATAATTTATTGTATTGAATTGGTTTCCCATACACCATGCTTGATGGTAACTTTATATGCCTGTTTATTTTGATAGGCATAATCATAATACAAGACTTAAAGACTTTCCATTACTTCTTAAACATTCATCATTAATTCTTCTTAACTTTGCTACTCATTACTAAACGTTTTTCTATTCTTTAGAAATTTAGTCTTGATTGTTATTACAAAACTTACTGCCCAATATTATTTTAAAAAATATAGTACAAACCGTTGTAATTTTACAATAATCGGTTGTAACTTTTAAATACTTACTGTCAAAATTAAGATATGATCACACGGAGTACAAAGCATTGATTGGGAGGACAAGAGCATGTAACGCTATTTATCAAAGTATAATAGTAAAATATATTTTTTAGCCATAAAAATATAATTATATAAATTAAATTATAAAATTATTTTCAAAATTTTTTATTATAAATTTCAATTTTTGTTATTAAAAAATAATGCATTTCTGAATCCAGTTTCAAATACTCTTTTCTCTCTACTGGTAAGGGGTGGTTTAAAATATAAAAATTTGGATAAATTACCCTTGCTCTCCTAAGGTTTCTGAATATTTATGGATGCATCCCGAGTTATTAGACATTTTATTTTTTCTCAAATCATAGTATAACTTGACTTACGTGTGAATAAGTCATATTACCACTCGCTTTCTAATCTTATTTGATATGTTTTAAATAAATAATTGGGAGAGTCAGAAAAAAAATTAACATATTTAAAAAGAGAAAATTATTTACTTATATATATAACCTATTCTTCAAAAATTTTAAAAATTCTATAAGACGGATGCTATTTAAGCAATATTTTGGTAATTTTATACATCATTTGTATCCTTCAAAAGGCCTTTCACTTTACTGCAAAAAACTATGCTAGTAAACAGTGGTAGTTCCAAAGGTAGGGGGGCTGCGTAAGAAAATGTCGTGAAATATGTATGCAAATGCAAATTTTTATTTATACCTCTATAGCCCGGCCTCTCTGACAAAACAAATCTCAAATATCCTCTATATAAAACGGTAAGATTCGTTTCCTTATCCAGAAATCCTAGGTCCGCCAATGTTAATAAATGCAATCTGTTGGAGGTATAGTGAAATCAGAAACCTTAGTGGTATTTTGAAATTCTCAGTAACCTTAGGAGCCAAAGTGCAATTTACCATTGAAATTTCATTTCCAATACCATCAATATACGACTGAGATCGCACTACTGGGATGTTGTACTGATATCTCGATCGATCGAGAGAGAGAGAGAAAGAGAGAGAGGCGACTTAATGGCGGAGATAACAATTCTCGACGAAGGCGGCGGCGGTGGAGACGAAGAATCCCCCTACTGGTCCCACGACTTCGATATTCCACCGTCCGATCTCTCCTCCGGCGAGATCTCCTCTACCGTCGAAATCTTCCACCGCGAGAACCAGGTAAACTTCGTCATGGACCTAATCCACCAGCGCGTTGACCAATCCCAGGTTTCCGATCCCAATTTTGACCTAGATCTAGGGTTAGGGTTTTGTATGGAGAATCACGATCTTGGTGATGACGTGGACAATTACAGCTGCGGGTTCGTGTCGGCCAATTGGGATTCTAGGGCTGAGCCTGGGGAATCGACTATTGGGAGGATAGAGGGCGTGTTTTGCGACTCGGACGAGGAAGTTGAAGTAGATGGTATCAATTTGATCCAGGGTTTCGATGAGGAGATCACGTGTGAGGACGATAGGAGCAGTGTGCAGATTTGTTGGGACTCTTTCCGGTTGGAGGAGGATCAGAGAGAGGGGGGTGAGGATTTTGAGTGGGAGGAGGTGGATGGGAGGGTGGACGAGAGGGAGGTGCTGAGCTTGTTCTTCGATGCTGACGTGGATGATGACCTGGACGTGTCGGTCGCCATGGAGATCCCTTCGGAACAGGAGTTGGGTATTGATCAAGTTAGAAACTTGGAGTGGGAGATGCTCTTGAATATCCACAACTTGGATTCCAATGGGGAGAATGCTGATGATGAATACGAGATGTTGGCGGGGCAGTTTGCGGGGGCCGAGGTCCGGAAGCCTCCCGCTTCGAGGGATGCGGTCGAGAGTCTAGCCGTGGTGGTCGTGACAAAGGGTGATGTGGACGGTGACAATGCTTTGTGTGCTATTTGTAAGGACGATATGGGTATTGGGGAGAAGGTGAAGATGTTGCCTTGTTCGCACCGTTATCATGGGTGTTGTATTGAGCCGTGGTTGGGGATGAGGAATACGTGTCCAGTCTGTAGGTATGAGTTGCCCACTGATGATCCCGAATATGAGAGGAGGGTCGAGAGAGGTGGTCAGGCCTAGTGAAGTGTTAATAAGGTAACATTCTATGATGAAGAATTTCTTGAGTGATAGTATGTGTTCGTGTTAGGTGATAATGTGAGAAAGAAGAGGATGATGATACTCTCGTTTGTTTTTGGGTTAATATGATTTTTTGATATTGCAAAGTCTGGTTTGTATATAGTGCCTTTTTACAAATCATAGCCTGTACTGCTTGTTTTTCCAAGATAGTTGCATCTTTTCCAGAACAATGGAATTAAAATTGTTTCTCAGTCGTGTTATTTGTAGTATATTTTTTCTGTTTGATTGTGTTTGGCACTTTGGCTATTGTAGTTTCAGTAGAGAATATTGCTTTTCTAGAGGATTACTGGCTAACATTTACAGGATGGTGAAGAAGTTGAAATTGATTGTGTCTTCCCCCAAATGTAAGCGAGCTCTGCATCTCTCTTTTTAGTAGATTTGTTTCATAAATTCCTTCAAACTTTTGGAGATAAGCAGAGATGACTACTTTAGAATATGAGGAGGAGAAATATAAGAGTTTTTTGACCTGAAATGGGAAGCACTGGTAATCGTTTTGAATTTGTCAGAAACTTGACAATCCAAATTTGATCCTGATAATTATTTAGTGAATTATGTCAAACCTTTTTTTGAGGTTTTTGTCAAACAATGCTTCTACATAGGGTGCATGTATATGTTGGCAGATAGATATAGAGTTATTGCTCAAATTTGGATAGCTTAATGGAAACAGTTCTTGATAAGAACCAACTTTGGTTTTTGGACAATTAGAGATCTCTTCTTTCAGCGGAAATCAGGATTGTTTTAGTTCTTATTTGTATAATCATGGCGATGAGATCTGTGTCTTAGTTGGAGGAATCCAAACAATCAACTTTTGGAGGAGTCTGAACCCAACCAGACTCTTATGCATGAGCTCTCTCCTCCCCTTGGACACTGCTTTCCCCAATTATCTCTGTTGTTTTCTTGAATTTGAGATTTGTATCATTTACTTGATAGTGTTACATGTTATTATGCTGTTATCTAAAATTTAATATGCATATGTTGTTTTTATGTTAACGTGGTGTTCAGCTTAGAACTTAAGAGGAATACACCCTGCGAAGAAAAAAGGGTAGTTTCTTTTTCTTTCCTAATTGCTTCCTTTTGTAGCATGGTTTTAAAATCCTTCATTAGTATCTGGTGAAGGCGTATCGAGCTACATCTATGTCCCATTCTTTCATTGCGCCAACAATTTACACGTTTCTTATCCAGAAGAGAAATGAAAAAAGCTCCATCCAGAAGTCCGTTAACGTTGTAGTCATGCTGTAGCTTGCCTTATGAACTATTTAATTTATGAAGAAAAGAAGAGGTGGAAAATAGTTTGTGCTACTTTGCGAGGCATTGTTGTTTGTGTTTGTAGGTTACATCGTATTGTTGGTTTATTCTTTCTCCGAAAGTGTTCAAGTTTAGTTGTAAAGCATTGCATTGTTTGATTTAGTAAATGAGTATTTAATCAGGTGAGAACAAATACCATCTATTCTAGTGGTTTTGCCATCTGTTCTTTGTTGTTTTGCCTTTTTGCCAAGACTTCGATACTTCGGTTTAGAATCTAGTTTCCGAAATCAGTTTATTTAGTTGGAAACTCTCATTTGCACATCCTCCCTTCCTCTCATCTTGGAGGCTGTTGGTGGATTTCAGTGACTTCTACATAATATCATATATAAATCAACCGTTGTGATTTAAGTGTCAGAAATAGAAATTTTGTTATCTTCTCTCTTTTTCGATATTGGAAGGTTGTGAGTTCCACAGATTGTCTCATCATGTTTGGAGTTACAGATAAGTGTTATTGTTAAATGGGAAATACAATATTCTGTTTTGTTCATCTTTTTATATGTAATTCAGAGAGCTTTCATGAATGAACATGTTTCATTTGTTCTAAATTCGTTAGACATGGGTTAGATTTGGAATAGGGGAAGACAGGTTGGCTTTTGATTTGGATTAATATAAGTAGATTATGTCAAAGCAATGGGGTTTTATCTTATATTCTTATGTAGAGAGAGTAATAAATTGCCAGTGTGTGAATTAGTACACAAGCGGCATTGTAGATGTATCACACATATCAATTTATTGCATGTGTATCAGTTCGTACACTGGTAGTGGATATAGACTTTACTCTTTTTGAATGAATTAAGTTTCTATCCACCGCCAGTATATGAATTAATACACAAGCGGAGTTGTAGATGCATACACGTGAATTATGCATGTGGGGCCCACTAAATAGCTACCAAGTATGTATGTGTCATACATTTATATATTGCATGTGTACTAATTCGTACACTGACGAGGGATATAGACTTTACTCTTTTTCAATGAATTTAAGTTTCTATCCAAAGTGTACGAATTGGCACACAAGCAGTATTATATATGCATGACACGCGTGTATTATGCATGTGGGTCCCACTAAATAGCTACCAAATTTGCTTATGTGTCGTGTATCTACTAACTGTATCTATACCAATTTGTACCCCAGTGATGGAAAACTTTAATCTTTCAATATGGTTACATCTTTCCAGAGCAATGACAACAGGCGTTTTTCAATTGTCATTTTCAATGGGATTTTCTCTGTTTGATTGTGTTTGGTTATTGAAATTTCTGTTGATGTTCCTTTCTTTTATCGGGGAAATAGTGGTTAACCTTTACGGGATGGAGAACTTAAATTCAATTACAGTTTCCTCTGCCAATTGAAAGCTAGCTCTGTCTCCTTTTTTCAAGATTTGTTTCTTAAATTCCTTCATATGTTGAAGATAAGCAGAGATGACTGGTTGAGAAAATGTGCAACTAGGTTGCCCTTTAAGAGAGGAGGAGAAATATACGTTTTTTTTCTTCTTTTTTTCTTCTTCTTTTTTAATAAACTGCTAGGCACTTGTACCCAATTCAAATTTGGCAGAAGCTTGTTAGTCCAAATTTAAACCAGATAATGTTTTAGTGAATTATGTAACCCTTTTTTTAAGGCTTTTTCAATAAACTGCTAGGCACTTGTACCCAACAGGCGTATGTTCGCAAATCGATATATAGTTATTCTTCAAATTTCGGACAATTAGAGAATTCGCCTTTCTAGATAAGAAGGGAAAACATGATTTTGGTATTAATATGGTATATATACAAGAGTCACAAGAAGAAGATTCGTATTATCGAAGAGGAATAAACTTTTGAAGGGAATTTGTACCTAACCAGACTCCTATGCATAGTAAGCTTTCTCCTCTCCTTGGTCACTGCCTCTTCCCCCTGTCTTTGTTGTTTTCTTACTTTGATAATAGAAACGTACTATCATTTCTTTGTTGTTTTCTTAAATTTTGAGATGTACACGTTATTTTTACATCAACATGGTATTTAGTTTGGAAGTGAAGGGAAATGGTTATACACCATGAAAGAGAAGGGTACTTAGTTTTTCTTAGTTGCTTCCTTTTGTAGCGTAGTTATTGTTGTTCCATTAATATCCGATGATGGTTTTATTGAGCTGCCTCTCAATCCTGTTCTTTCTTTGTGCCATATCTCATTTGTTTTCTGAAGCGAAATGATAAATTCTCCAACCGAAAGTCATTAGCGTGGTAGTTATGATGTGGTTTGCCTCATGATCAATCTAATTTACTGTTACAGTTTGTGAAGATATGACAAAAAGAAGAGATGTAAAGTAGTTTGTGGCTTTGTGCTCCTTTGTGACCGCATAGTAGTTTTGCTATTAGGATACATAAGTGTTGTTGATTGATTCTTGCTCTGTAAAGTATTGAAGTTTGATAGGAAAGAATACTCTTGTTCGATTCGATAATTAGTGGTTATCGGGCGAAAATAAGCACCAGCCATTCAGTGGTTGACCATGTTGTCTATGTTGTTTTGTGATTTCTACCAAGATCTTGTTAGTTTTGAGCCACCTTCTAAATCAGTTTCTTAGTCGAAACTCTCGTTTGATTCCTCACTCATCTTGGAGGCTGTTGGGAGGATTTAAGCGAACTTCTACGTAATATGAACCTATCGCTGAGATTCAAGTGCCAGAAAGAAAGTCTTGTCTTGTCTTCTCTTGCTCTTAATATCGGAAAGATGAGACTTCAACAATGTACATTATTTGGAGTTATAGATAAAGTGCGATTGTAAATTGGAAATAGTTATGAAGGTCGATTTTACTTCGATCAAAAGTGAAAAATTAATTGTTATGCAAAAATTATGCGGGAGAATATGCAACATTCTCGATCAGTCCATTACTGCTAGCTCTGATGAAATTAAAAAAAAACAAAAAAAAAAAGCAACTGTGCTTACCAATGCTGTGTAGAAAAGTAATTATTACCTTGTAGCTTTCAATAAAAATCTTTAGCAGACTCCAGGAAAAATGAGGAAAACATTTACAAATATATATAGAGGCGAGAGTAGAAATCTAAAATGTACAAGTAGAGATATAACTTGATGCTCTACAAGACAGGCAGAAATTTACATAACGCAGAGAGATAATTTGTTGAATTTAGTCATGTTACAGATAGCTATTCTATATTTCTGAAATGCCAGTAGAATAATTACTTTCAACAGGGTACGATTCTCATAGATGGTTTGTATTTCCGAAACAAAACCAAAAGAAAAGATTTACCGAATGATTCCAAAAACAGTTTTGAGGAATTCCAGTAAACTGCCAGTTTTAGAAATGTAGGGAAGTTGTATTCTGCGGTTTTAAGAACCTTTTTGATGTTGTAAAATTTTATCTCTGGTCAATTTCAAAACTAACCAACCATGCCCTTAGCATCATGAATTATTGTACCAGATGCTCCAAATTTTCAACACTGCATACCCCAAATTAATCCGCATTCCAATCCATATATACTCTCACAATCTTTTGCCAGGACAAAAAGAGTATCACAATTTCAAACATTATTATAATTTAAGAAATCAGAGGTTTCTAAGCAACATATGGTATGTAACTTTGGTTCTTGATTTCTGCAGTTTTTGTTGTCCCTTCAAAAGTTTAAAATTATTGTAAAACAGCGACAGTTGTCATTTACTTCTCCTCCTCTTTCATCAAGAGCTTACCATTGGAGACGCTAGTTTGGGTTTCAGCAGGAGGGGAGGATCTGATCCTCTTTTCTTTGAGATACTGAACAGGGTCTGCGTACGATTGGGCACAATGAAGCCTACAAAACAAGATTCACAAACAAAAGCTTAAAGTTCTTGTACCATATTACAAAGATTGTACGTTCAAAAAAGTGCTTTTAGTCTCAACATACCAGCTTGTCTTTATAGTCTCGCCATTAATTATCTTACTCCCATCAAACACACTGTCTGCAAAAGCGTAGTCATCTCAGCAATGGGAAAAGAGAACCATCTATATCTACTAAAGAATTACAATAATAAGCAAAGAAATAATATATTCTCTACATTGTCATACAAACTGCTGACCTATAAATTAGATAGGAGGTATTACCGTTTGCAAAGAGCTGAACATGCAAAAATATAAATTTCCCTACATGCTCAACTAATTCAAGCAAATGTCATTTGTGGCGAATGACAATAGTATCATCATCATCATCATGCAAAAGTATAGATTTTTCTATATGCTCAACTAATTCAGGCGAATGTCATTTGTTGCCTTAGTATCATCACCATCATCCAAGTCTTAAAATTCCAATAAATTGTGGTCGGTAAATGGAATCACAATAAGATATCAAGTCGGGTCGTTAACGTACATCTTTAGATGCCAAACTCTCCAACACCTAGAGTAATCAATTTAAATAGGCAAGCCTGTGCCTACTTATTACCTCATATTTTATTTTTTCCAGTTCACCACACATCTATCCAACCACCATATTAGTGATATGCTCATCTTGCAAAAACGTCACTTGATAACCCAATACTCCATCCTCTATAAAATTCCTTGGAGGTCTTACGGAACTTATATTTTTTTATCTTATAGGTACAAATCATATATACAAGATATCAATGTTTTCCTTTTTAGTCTATCCTACCTAAATTTAATAACCATACTGATCTCTGCGCTTATTTGAAATTGAACTTGGGAGTTGGAAAATGTTTGTTGTTTGGTACTTTTGTTCTCAATTCTAACAAATTGCTCATAGTTTATGAAACCTAATGAAGTTTAGTTCAATTTAAATAATTTTTCCTACTAAACCCTCAGGATTCATAGCTATGACATGCTTCTGACACACCTTTCCCTCCAGCTTGCGCCCTTTTCACCAGCATTAAGCCATAGTACCAGTTTGGATGAATCCACAAAGGGGGATCCAATAAATTTAACCAGAAAGAGTAATAACATAATGTTTCCGATTCTCTCGAATTGATCATCACGGGCTTAACGTAAATCTTTAAAATCATTTTATCTAAACAAAAATTGCATGTTTCTGCACATACTAAAAATATTATTGCATAAAGTTTGATCTCCACCTATTTCATAGCAGAACTTTCTTTGCCCCTCCAATTGACCTGTGATACTCATATCTCCTTTTCAAATATCCTTGCACTAAAGTACCTGGAACGCGAATAGTTCTGGAACGTGGAACGAGAACGGGAACGTGGTATGCTACATATTGTAAAACGCGATACTGTGCGGGTTGCCTTCTATAAGTCACCTTAGCATACACAAGGCCACCATATTAAATTTTGAAAAAGTCAAGATCTAGTTAAACCTAGCTTAAACTTCTGTTATTGTTTTGAAATATGAAATATAATTCTTTCAAACTTGAAACTAATAGAAATAACATCAATATTTTACTTGCCTATATTAGATTTCTCTCCAGAAAC
>MKEJ01095170.1:0-13886 GCA_001753735.1 Embelia ribes | reverse complement strand
ATTAGTGGGAAAACTGTTAACTTTTATAACATATGGCTTTATTCAATACTTCATTCAAAATGTGGGTAAGTTAAAAGTTACCATTATGTATTAAAGGGAGTTTCTAAGTATTTTTTGCAATTATCCAAAATTCTTGGTATCTTTCTGCAATTACTGAAAGTATTTAATTAAAATATTAAGTCTGAACCACACACACACACCATATGCGAACCTTGACCTCAGACCCAATACCCTACCCGGAAGTGGATAAAGATAAGGATACGCCTAACGCGCCATGCACAAGCAGCTACCAAGTCCAAACCCTGAA
Organism: Embelia ribes; assembly: GCA_001753735.1. NCBI lineage: Eukaryota > Viridiplantae > Streptophyta > Magnoliopsida > Ericales > Primulaceae > Embelia > Embelia ribes. The sequence goes on along the minus strand of MKEJ01095170.1, from coordinate 13,579 downwards.
TCCAAGCCTGGCCCTGACGGTGCAGTGGAGCCGGCCGACTAGAGACGGCGCACGCACAAACGTGTGTGGTGCTCCATCGCCATGTGTATGCAATGTACTAGATTACATCTCTTACAAGCACATGAAATTGTATAAATACAATCCATTGAGCTTTTAATTATTTGATATGAGATAATTTCTACCACCGCTTTTGAACACCTCACTTTGAAGCTAATTTTTATCCATACCATTTATGATTTTGACAATATGAATATACCGTCTTAAAGTTTGCACTATGTGCTTTAAAACCTACACGAGAACGTCCAAAAATATTACATGCACCCCACATAAAAACTAACTCAAAATTTGGTGTTTTTATGAATTTTAACATCATAAATACACATGAAAAAGCATAAATTTTTTGACAAATATTATATGGTTCTTCACATTTGGAGACCATAACAAGCAAACAAAATTGTTTCTACACAATTACACTATTCACATACCAAGAATCTTTTTGGAGACGCATATATATTAATGTTTGAGTACAAAAAATTCCCTAATTGCAGGATTTGGACAGGTTTGATAAAAAAAAATGTATAAGATTGTTTTATTTTAGTGTGTGAGTGCTCCTACGTGAGGGCGAGGGAGCAGAAGAATACTCACTAGAGACATGAAGGAGGAGCATGGCTAGGAAAGCAATAAGAAAACCCTTCTCCATAACTTGAGTATTTTGGAGCTAATTTGACACAAATTAGTCAGTGTTTAGTTACAAATTTATTACTCAAATACCTAATACATTTGGAGACATTTTTTGCATAACAATGATTAACTTATACAAGATTAATTCTACAGCACTAAAGGTACAGACATGCATTCTGGATTAAAATTAATCCGTATTTAATATGGCTGCTTAAATATTCATAAATACTTTTTATGTGATTTTCTATTAATTGCTATGGGGAACGGGCCAATAATTGTGGTGAAAGGCATTTAATTATATTTCCAAGTACTCCATATTTAACATATATGGTTGTTTAAAACTTTGTAATTACTACAATTGTGTTGGTAAAAATCGTTAAAGATACTTAATGCGCTATAAAATATATAATTTCAAGGGTGAATAACAATCTTAATGGGATCCTCTCATTGTTTTGATCTCCCAAACAGTACTTTTGGCCCATAATCACTTTGAATTTCATTTGTCAATGGCAAACATGGATATACGTAAAACTTATGTTCGTTTGGATGCTTTGTTATTAATCTAAGCTTATATTAATAAGTTATAAGTTCAAAATTAAATGAATGGATTTATTTGATTAAAAATTATAACAAATAAATAAGTAGGGGTGCTCATTCTTCACTTTGGCTTTCTTTTCAAACAACCAAAATGATTAATTCTCTTTCCCTCTCTTTTCCAAACCCTCAAATGACTTCATCACATCCAAACTCTCACCCATCACCCAAGCCACATCCACACAAAAACCCAACACAACCCTCTCACTCATACAACTCTCCAACACACTCAAAGAGGCTAAACAAGCTCATGCCCTGATGATCAAAACCTCCCAAATCAATGACACTTTCTCGTCAAACAAATTAGTCGAGTTTTATGCTCACAAAACCCTCAAAGACGCCGAAAAAGTTGTTAAGTGTATGGATGGACCATCCACTTTTGGGTTTAACATTCTGATAAAAGGAAACTTGAAAAATAAGAATGCCCATATAGCCATTGCTTTGTATGATGAAATGCTGCATAAATCGGTTGTACCGGACCAGTATACATTTACCTTAGCGCTCAAAGCTTGTACTTTGTTGTCATTGAAAGAGATTGTTAAGCTACTACATTGCCAAATTGTTAAAAACGGGTTAAAAGACGATTCCTTTGTTAGAAACAAGTTGATTCATGCGTATGTGGTTTCTGGGTTAACAGACAATGCACTCAAGATGTTCGACGAAAGTCCCGAATTGGATATTGTGGCATGGAATAGTATGCTTAAAGGGTATGTTGAGGATGGGAATGCCGAATCTGTTCATCAGATGTTTACGTCAATGCCGTACAAAGATGTTGTCTCTTGGAATACGATGATTGCTTTTTATGTCAAAATGGGTGAGTTCACCACATCTATTGAGGTGTTTAGGGAGATGCAAAAGGAAGGTGAAGAACCCAATGGATTGACCTTGGTAAGTGTTTTAACGGCCACTGCCTACACAGGCGCACTCGGTCAAGGGAAATGGGTTCACGCTTATATTAAAAAGCACGGTATTGAGCTTGATGAAAATATGGGGTCCGCTCTTGTAAATATGTACTCGAAATGTGGGTGCTTGGATGGAGCGATCGAGGCATTCGGGGAAACCAAGACGAAGGGTTTGGACACGTGGAATTCTATGATTGGAGGGCTGGCAGCAAATGGACGATGTACTGAAGCACTCGATTTCTTCTGCAAGATGGCAATCTCTCACATGAATCCTAATGATATAACCTTTTCGTGTGTACTTAATGCGTGTAGCCATGGGGGATTGGTAGAGGAAGGCCTTGGGTTTTTCAATGAGATGAAATGCTATTATGGGATCGAACCGGATATGGCACATTATGGTTGTATCGTTGATCTCTTAGGCCGTGCTGGTTTATTTGATAAGGTGAAGGAAATTTTGAAATCTATGCCTATGGAGCCTGATACAATCATGTTGAAATCCTTATTAGGTGCTTGTAAAATCCACAAAAACTTCGAGATGGGCAAGAAAATTGGTTCCCAGCTCATCGAGCTCGCCCCCAATGACCACGCTGCATATGTATTGCTATCAAACATGTATGCAATGGATGATAAATGGGACAAAGTTCATAGCCTAAGAAAGGCAATGTTAGATAAAGGAATACAGAAGCCCCCTGGTTGTAGTTCGATTGAGATCGATGGGCTTGTTCACGAGTTTATACTCGGAGATTTAGACCATAACAAGAGGAAGGAAATTTATGAGATGTTAGACGAGATGGGGGAGAAGCTAAAGGCTGTGGGTTATAGGCCAAATACTGCAGAAGTGCTGCAAGACATTGAAGATGAAGAAGTTAGAGAAACTTCGTTGAGGCACCACAGTGAGAAGCTAGCGGTTGCCTATGGATTTATTAGTACAAGGCCTAAAACTACTATTCGAGTGATTAAGAATCTTCGAATGTGTGGTGATTGCCATTCTGTGTTTAACCTTCTCTCGAGGATTTACGAGAGGGACCTCATTGTTCGTGATTCAAATCGGTTTCACAACTTTAGAAAAGGATCTTGCTCATGTGGAGATTATTGGTGATCAGAATGCAGAAAGGGGAAACAATATATTATTTTCATTCTTTACTTGTACACTGTTTATCCATGGCAATGCAAATTTAAGAAACTGCAACAATATTTTTCAGTGGAAATAACAAGGCATAGATACACACATGAAAAGTTATTACTTCTCAAACAATTGAAAAACATAATTTAGAAATGGCGGTGAAAACTGGACACATAAATAAAAATTATAATTGAAACGTTTAAAGTAAAATACAACAATTAAGAATATTATGATCTGGTTATCGAAAAATAAAGGATACGGTGTTCTAGCAGGCACCGTATGCTTAGTAGATCTGAGTACAAAGCTTAACCTAGAACAGTTCATGGGAACTAGGTTTACTAATATAATCTAGTTCTGCTTCGGAGAAGACGCTTTTGCTGACATCTTCCTCGTTAAAAATGGCATGCCCGGAATAAACTGTGCCCCATGCCATCAGGAGAGAATCATGCCCATGCCTGCAAACGATAAAAATTGACCCCTACATGTATTGCATATACACATACATTAGACCAAAATCTCTGTATGTATCCTGTTGAAAACAGAGCAGCAGCAGCAGTTACCTCAACGATGCTAGTTTCTTTTGTTAGCTAAAGATAACATGGTATGAAACATCTGACTGAGAAGACCTTTTACATACAAGCATTTAAACTTATAAACGAGGCAAGTTAGTCAAGCGAATTGCTTTAAGCAAATCGATAGTTGCAAGTCACAAGTTCACTTTTATTTTCAAAATAGATAATTATTAAAACAATAAATATAAAATTGAAATCAAACACCATCAAGGGGATGAGGTGGTTTAGCAAAGAGAGAGAGAGACAATGAAACCAAAATTTCCAACAAATATAGGAAAAACATCAAAAAGGAAACATGTGATGCGAAAAGAATATCTTAAAAATTAATGTGGGAAAAAAAAAGAAAGGGAAAGATAGACCTCTAAAAATATAAATAAAATAGATACAAAAAGACATGCTAAAACAATATCTATTTGATCTGATCAGGTAAATCGATCTATTCCCCAGCGTATCAGAGCTTTTCTACTCTCATAAAGCTTGTCTCTTCTATTATCTGGGTTGAGGATAGAATCGTTCCTCAGGCAAGAAGAATAGACAGATAGATAGAAGAGCAAATTGACTTAGAAACAAGTGGCGTAGGAAAACTCAGGTAAGAACTCGATGTTATATCTTATTTTTTCCATTTTGCAGAACTCAATTCTTGGGATTAAGGCTAGATTGGTTGATGTATCGAAAAAAAGACCTGACCGACAAGCCCCAATGTGCAAACAAAGAAAATAACTATGGCTTACATGTTATGACTTATGACTATATACCATATGTTCTTTCATTGGTTTCTCATTATTGCCCTATGACATAGATAAGCATGCCAAAGATGAGAAATAAAACTTTTTACTATTGCACCATGCTCGTATAGCCTGAATAGATATACAAATAGCAGACTATGTATTAATGGTGCTTAATAATCATCAAGTGATTATTGTTTGGTTTACCAATTAAAAATATTTAGCAAAGCAATCAGAGAACTTTGAAGACCAATAATGATATAATTTCCACACTACAGATCAGAAACTTCATCATTTTGCTTTGCTTGTCAAGGGAGCCTATAATGTAAGACAGCAGAACTTCTGGAAATATAGACCCGAATATGTAAACACAAGGCCAGGAAACTGATGATTTGTGCCAAGACATAAAACAAATTGCCAAAAAAGAAAAAAAAAAGCCAAAATGAGTAAAAATATATACTATAGCCATAAGCTTCACACATGGAAGATCAAAAAAGAAATCTCGTAGTAATGATATACATAAAGAAATTGTACAAACCTATATGTTGATACATTCCTTAAAATAGATCAATGCACAAGGATTAACCATATGTAGAAGTTTCTACAGATTGAGTAGATATTTGTCAGTACATAAATCATATCATGTTCCATTTCGTAATTGCCAACATTAGTAGCTTGAACGCACTATAATTGACAATATACATCCTTCATACTATTATTATGCATTAAGGGAAATTAAACAATATCACCAGCTAAAGATCGAACTTTGGCCTAAAAGAACCACAAATAAGTTAACCACCAACAAATTGCCCAAAAAAAAAGTGAACAACCAACTAATACATACTAGAATAAGAAATAAAATTCTAAGCAAAGCAATCAGAGAACTTTGAAGACACTTTTATATATGAATTCCACATCAAGTTTCAGGCTAAACATTTTCATCATTTTGCTTTGCAATTTTTTTACTGACATTCACTTAAACCATCAAAAATACAAAGATTAAAGTACACATTTTCACCCATAAAAAGTAATATTTTTTTCCTCAATAGGGTATCAAAAATACAAGAATTTAACAATAAAACTTTGCTTGAGTCATGAAATTAACAAAATCCAAGTTAATTTCAAGAATTTGACATCAAATTTTCGTTGTAATGCAAAATCCACAAAAAATCTAAAACCGATTGAGAAATATGAAAATAAAAATTTTTACCCCCATAAAGAAATATTTTTTCTTGTTAAAGGGAATTAAAAAAAAAATATTGCTTAAATTTTTAAAAAACATACAGTAAACCATGAAGTTGACAAAATTTCAACCAAACATTTCAAAACTTCCCAAGTCTGATTGAAAAATGTAGAACTAAAATTGGGTCAAAATCAAATTGAGAATCAAATTCAAACAGAGGTAGTGAGAATTTGTTCTAATATATGGCAAAACAGAGATCAAACACCATTGAATAAATATGTCCAACTATGATCTGTTTATGCCAAGAAATGAATTTTATTTAGCACCAAATACCTTTTTCGATTTTTCCTTGCAACTAGTTACTAGTAGGAGCAAGGGGCTAAATGGGTGCAGATCAACTTTTGCTCTCTATGATGAAATAAAAATCTCTCTCGCTCTCTCGCTCGAGCCCCGTTTATGTCTATAATTTGACTTTATATGAGGCAAAATTAGGGTCTAAGTTTGCGATCAGTACGGCGACGTTTGGTGAAGTTATGGAGACTAATTTTTTATTTTTTATGTTTTCCACAAGGAAACTAACTTATATGTTTAAGAAATTGAATACTGATTCCTATAGAAGAAAAAACAATTTTGGAATAAAAGAAAATTAAAAAAAAAATTTGTTGTTAGTGTAGAAAATTTATTCTTATTTGTATATATAAATTATGTTTTTTTTCTTTAATGGTGAATACGGAGTCAATGTGGTACTTTCTCGGTGCATAAATATTTTATATACTCAACTTGGCACATAATTTTAGATAAAAATAAAAAAATACCTTTTTAAAATTTGGATGAAATACAAATATCAACACTACCCCTAATAAATTTTATTTTTTTCTTATACCTATTGATTATGTGTGCATTAATATTGGTAATAGATTGTACTTTGTATTGAATTAATATACAAAAAACGGATTGTACCAATTATTTTTGGACGCATCAATTATTTTTGTACCCTCCAAAAAATAATTTGCACCACTTATTCGTGGACGGAGAAAGTATATAGTAAATGAGCTACTTAAAAAATATAATCATAATTAATTATAAAAAAAATAAAAAAAACTAAAAGATTATGTATAAAATACTCCTTCGCGACCGAGAAAATAGTTGTTACAGTATCAATGCCAAGTTTTATAGGGTTTTGTGATAATTTTTAGCAGCCTCATCTCCACGATTAATATTTATTTTCTCACATAAAATACGAGTTTACAAATAAATATCACTTTTTATTTTTAGGAGATAGAAGAAAAAAGATTCCGAAAAATAATTATATGCATGTGCTAAAGAAAAATTATACCACATATACAGGCGTATTCATACTTATTTGAAAAAAAAATTGAACTTCAAAATATAACTGTAATATTAATTATAATATTTTTTGAGTGAAGTAATGTATTTAATACTTTAATATTCTTCCATTTAACAAATTATTTATTTATTTGTATTCAAATGGAGAAAAATTAATATAATTTTATTACCTAGGAAGGGAGAAAACCTTTTAGAGTAAATTATATATTTTTTTTTTTAAAAAAAAGGGATGGCATATTGGTCAAAATAACAAATAACTCCATTTCAAAATATGAGTATTCAATCAATGTTTAATTTTAATTTTATTAGGTGGAAGCAAACAAGCCCATAGATAGATAGATGGATAGATAGAGACGAGAGAGAGAGAGAGAGAAGAGAGAGGAAGAAATGGGCAGAAAATGGTATCAACTTACTTTGCTGGGTGGGAGACTAAGTTCCAACAAGTAGGAGCTGGAGCTGCTGCTGCTGTTTTTGTTTTTGTTTTTTTATTTTTATTTGAAATTAGATAGATATTTGGGTTGAATTTATAAGGCAGGCAACCATGTCACGCATGTACCGTCCACTACACCAACTAGACCTCAGGAAACTTCAAGGAAAGACACATTTATTCAACCAAAAAGCTTTATTCCCCAATAAATTTCGTTTTCTCAAAATATATGTATACATATATATATATAATACCTACAAGAATCAACTTAGAAGCGTGAATCACAGCATCACATTCGCCACTCAAAAGTCACGCTTTGGGAGAATGATTCTGCGTTAAATGGAGCTACACCAGTAAAACCAAAATAACACAAAACAAAACTACTACTACTAGTAAGTAGTAGTAGTTTTATGTCATGATATGATACCATCAATGTTGTGTAGTGTGTATGGAATGGAACTTGCAAATAGCAAAGTCTTTGTTTTGTGTTTTCTCCTTTCTGGGTAAATTACACTTTCCGCTCATGAGTTTCCTGAATATAAGCTTGAGTTTCATGTGGAAATACCATTTTACCCCTATATTTGTTGTCTTATTTGATTAATTTTGAAGCTTAAGTCTCTGCAATCTATGTAATTTCAGATGCCTCAGAGGATAAGCTTAAATTGTCAGAAACCTCATGGGGGCAAAGTGTAATTTACCCTTACTTTTTTTTTAAATTACAAAATGAAAGAAAGGAAAACACGAAACACATGCAGTGGACTGTGACGACCTTTCTTTCAATTTTTTCCCAAATTTGTTCCATGAATTGGTAATTGTGTCACGTAAAATATTCAAGCAAATCGCTTATTTTCTGTTGTGAAATTGTGGGAAAATTTCCAGAGACTCTTTGTACGTGTATATATATATATATATATATATATTTGTAGATGAGTTTTAAATGGGAGGACAGGAGATCAAGACTGGAGGAGTTCAAGACTGGTGTAAGTGAGTAACAATGGTTTATCTACCCATCCACCCACCCCACCCCCCCGCATGAAATACTGTGTCACCCATTTAACAAAAACACACAGCAATTATTTATCCACCCAAACTCAATAGTAGATAAATATCACAAACAACATATCAATTCTTTAGCAAATTGAACCCCAAGAGGTCAACCTACTACTGATCGAATGATCGATACTTATGACTTTAGGCATGAGATGAAAAATTCAATTCACATGTGCCACACTTTTGGCCACATCCCCTAGCTTGCTAGGCTGAACCCTGGTCCGTACTGGGAATTATCGTGGGTGCGAGACGCTGGACCCTATGGATTAATCGGATGGCGCAAGCCAAACGGAACAGATTTCAAGAACAAAAAATCTTTAGCAAATTCATTGATGACTTAATACTAACTTATTCAAGTACTAAATATAATCTACAAACAATTAGTTTTTCAATAGTGTAGTACAAAACAAGAAGTCAAATCCTAAAAAGTGAATAATTAATATGAAGTACAATACAGTCTCAATGCAAAATCACCCGCATCGTTTCGGGGTTCACATAAATTACAAGTTGTTCATGGAACATCGACACAAGAATCTCCACATGAGATGGACCCGAAGAAATATAGTTCACAAAATCGCAATAACAAAAATATAGGAACAAAAATCAAACAAAACGTGGCCCACATTCGGGGAGCGTCTCACTCCTCATCGTTGTAATTGAACTTTACAGAATGAGAGTGCAAATCGATCTGCCCACCTCTGTAACTGCCTCTCTTCTTCTTTGTCTTTTCATGACGAAAGTCCCTGGAAAGAGAGAAAGAGAGAGTGCAAGCATTATCAAGTCATAATAATCATGTAGAGAGACCCTTTTTCCATGAAATAATAGAGTTCAAGACAAGGAAATGATCCAAGGGAAACAAATAACTTGATCGTCAACCGCCACATCAAAATTCCATTCATTACTCTGGCAATACAGACTATACAAAGTACAACTAGAATCAGTGTTGTTAAAGGCTCTAGGTGGCTTTGAGGCGCTAGGACTCTTCATCGCCGTAGGTGCCGGGCGCTTGCCTAGGCACTCGCCTTAGTGAAGTGAGGTGCTAAAAATTATAGTAAATGTTTGCTCGCTTTGATGGCAGAATACCTTCAGACATTGGTTCTCAATTTCATCTCATCTTGATTTATTAAGAAAGTCAAAGTTATTTTTTTTAAAAATTCATAAAAATATTTCAGATGTCATATTATGCTAAAATAATTATTGTTTAGAGCCTTAGGTAGAAAAGACTAGCGCCTCAAGCACCAGCACCAAGCCCTAGGCGAGCACCACGCAATGCCTTTTTAATGGCGCCTTGCCTGGAGGTTCTTAAGGCGCCTAGGCCTCGCCTCGAGTCTCTTATCGCTTGCAATTTTTAAAAGAACCATGAAATTTTCATAATCCTATCAACAAATTTCCCTCTCATCTAAGGAAACCTTCAAGCAGATATATAAAAAGAATCACTGGTCAATGGTGACATGCTAATAGATTAGCTGAATAAAATTTAGGAAAAATCAATTATTAATTTGCCAGAGTAATAAAAATGTTCTCAAAGTTCGGAGTAAAAGCATACCTTCCTCTAACCTGCCCAAGCACTTCCTGTGCCTTGGCCCCATAACCAACATCTGCACCATCCTGCAGATTAAAAAAAGAGTAAACAAGTGTTAAAATAGAAAGGACTCTTTTCCTCTTTATCTTGTGTTTTGATTAACGAGAGTATACAAGGGGGATCCAAAAAAACCTTGGCCCAGTATGAGTTGTCTTGCAGCCTCTCATCAGCAAATTCTACATCAACGATTTTCACCCTTTGAAATGCAGTTACCGTCTTGGGCTGCAGAAACAGTTGCCAAATTAGTTAAAAGCACACGCAATATCGTTTAGCATGTTAGTATCCCAACAAAACAAGTGTATACAGATGCGTATTAATGTATGACCATAGGCGTATTGTCAAGAAACGCCAGACTGTTAGGTTGTGGTTTCCCCGTGGTTAATTGACTCGTTCTCATGTATTACTTCCCCATCCAATTCTTTGCATCATAATCTGTGCTGTTACCCCTTGCCTTCTATCACACTATTTCCCTTAAATTTAGGCACCAAAAAGCAAGGTGTTCATATTTATTTCTTGACAATATTTTTTTTTTCACTTCCACCAGCGACACGATAGCAGCAAAAGAAAGTTTTGAAGGAATAGAAAGAATGCATCTTATAGTGCAACAAAATCTTACTCGGCTAAAGTAACAAAAGCTAGAATTCAAGCATACCTCTGCTGAACCATTATTGTCATTTCTTCGGCTTTTATGACCAGTAGATTCCCCTCTTTTCACCTCATGGTTCCCATTCGTTAGAGGGGTACCCTTGTCAATGTCATCAGAATCCGATCTTTTTCTTTTCTTGGATTCTTTTTCTTCCTTCACAATGCCTTCTTTGTTTGCCACCTCAGAGACCCCATTAGACAACGTTTCAGAAGCTGGATCCTCTTTCTCTTTCTTATCTTTGGAGAAAAGTGTTTCCGCTTCCAGTGGATTGTCCATCTCTTTTTCTCCTGAATCTGAATTTTGCTTCTTTTTCTTCTTCTTTTTGTCTTTTGATTTTCCTTCTGCAACAGGATCAGCTTCAACATCACCAACAGATTTAGCACTTGACTCACTTTTCTTCTTTTTATCTGTAGACTTCACTTCTTCCTTGGAAACGTTACTCTCAAACAGTTCAGAGTTATGCTTGCTTTTCTTGTTCTTGTCTTTCGATTTTCCTTCTGCATCAGTATCAGCTTCACCATCGCCATCAGATTTAGCACTTGAATCGCTTTTCTTCCTTTTATCTTTAGACTTGACTTCTTCCTTGGAATCAACATTACTCTCAAACGGATCAGAATTATGTTTGCTTTTCTTTTTCTTGTCCTTTTGTTCCTTTGTTGCCTGCTCAGTAACTTGTCGACTTTCTTCGACTGACTCAGAAGTCTTTTTGGTTTTTTTCTTTGTTTTCAATTCTACATCTTCGGCTACAACAGCAACATTGTCACTATCTTCACCTTTCTTTTGCTTCTTCTTTACAACAGCTTCCTCAGAAGAGCGATCATCCTCATCCTTTTTGGTGCCATTAGTAAGCAATTCTGTGATTTCACATAGAGAGGGTAACATATACACAAGAAATTCGATGAATGATCCAACAGTTGTGAACTTTAAAAACAAGGAGATGCGAGCAAGATTAGTAATACAATGGAAAAAAGAATCAAAATATATGATTTCCGATTAGCCTACCCTACCTTTCGCCTTGGAGGTGTCTAATTTTGCATCAACACTAGAACTGCAAAACATAAAAGAAAGGCACCTGTCAGTATTGAAATTGAAATTCTAAAATTGAAGCAAGGTAACAAACGAGGAAAAGTAAGAAAAAGAGAAGTAAAAGTAAACAGTTTCCATCCTATACACTTTGTCAAGTTATTCAACAAATTTGCCCCCATAGATTGGGACAATTATCAACTCAGAAAGAAACATTCTTCCATAATTGCTAAATGGTTTTAGAGTGTAATTCAGCAAAATAGGAGATGAAGATACTCCATGCAATGAAAAGAATACATAGATCAGCATCAAAGTGAGATCAACATAGTTCTAAATACAGCATTTCTGTACATAGTGTTCATAAATGTCAATTTTCTGCCATGAACTTAACAAGAATGGCAGGAAGACTAGAAAAATAAATTCAACTCTTGGAAATAATAATAATCAAGTCAGTCCGGAATTACAATAGAAGCACTCGTCCTAAGCAAACCAAAAAACCTAGAAAAAGCACAGCATCTCTAATCGGACTCATAGGCAGACAAGTAACCCGAGTTCAAAGTCCTGTGAGTTCTCCACGGCTTATTTTTGCAATCCTGTAACTGTAAAACATAAATGTTAGCAATAATAACATGAACGAGGGCCTACCATGTATCCAAATAGTGCTTGAACACGTCTTCCAAGTTTAACAAGCAAGCCTTCCAACTGTCATCCTGCAGAAAATAGGATCATAAAAGTCAAAAGAATAACAAATGTAACACAAGCCATGTAAAAGAAATAAATAATATCCTAAATTAGATAATACGAAACAAAAAAGGCAATCTTATACATAGCTGATCAATAAACAAGATGAAAGGTTTAACTTTAAAAATCGAAATTTCCAACCACCAAAGAATGATTTTATTGTTTTAACAAAATACAGCTCCAAGATTTTTGCCATTGACATAATAATTTCATGTGTATATGTATCTCAAACCGTCGAATTGGCAATTCCTTATTGTAGCTGCTGCTTAGTGTTAATTGTAGCTGCTGCTTGGTGTTATAAAATTAGTCCTAATTTTCGGTTCTTTACTAAACGTAGCTACAATAACAATATGCATCTCAATCAGCGACGGCCTCACATCCAGTTATCTCTGCCAGAGGTGCCTTTAATCCCACAGTTACAAAGTTAAGCTCAATCGGCGCAGACTCACTTCATAAATTCAGATTTCATAATATTGTAGGTGATCAACTGAGACGATCCACAAAAAATTGAATAACTCTGAATCTCAATTAACCGTTAGTCCAAAGCTAAATAAGCATATGCTAATTCTAAACAACCAATTCTACTAATTAATGTTCAAACAAGACCATATGTTATCCTCCAATTGCATCAATTTGAGAGAGAAATATAGACACAAAACCCTAGGCAGCCAAAATGTCATCTTTTTTTTTTTTTTTTTGAAGGGTAAACAAAAAGATCTCACCTTGAAATCATATAAATTTCAATTGCTCAAACAAAAAAATACCCACTTTTCATTTGCACCAATTCAGCATGAGATAAAGTTCTTATCTTTTGTTAAAGGGTAAGCAAAAAAACCTTGTCTTGACTCATACTAAGGGCATTCCCAACATTATATCTTTTCTCATCCCCTAGACTTTAATCCCTATACCTCAAACCGTAAAATAGAGACTTGAACACAGAGGATGCAAACACCAGATTCCTTAACCTTAAAAATAGTATCAAG
>MKEJ01095167.1:0-11683 GCA_001753735.1 Embelia ribes | reverse complement strand
AAAAAATAAAAAAAATAAATTAAAAGAAGCTAAGCATAGCTACTGCAATACACTAGCAAATGAGATGGTTAAAATGGATGATACAAAATTATAACCTTAGTAGGATCCCAAGTTTCTATACCCGTCAAAACAAGAAGGGAAAAGAAGCAAGTTTATCTGAAACTGACGACGCTCTGAAATGCAGAAAACACTCACAGCAACATGATGTTTTAATTTCAAGATGTGTGCACCACTAAATGCAAAAAATTAATTAAGACTAGAGTCAATGGAGTGGAGACATAAGTTCATAAAACTAAAAAATTAAGAATTGCACAATTTTTAAGGTTGCATTATAATGGTTTCCAACAAATAATAAAATTCCATTAAAGTTTTGTTTTAATCACCCAACTTGGCCAATGTGATGTTTTTAACCTTTTAGCAATACAATTTCTTTTACAGGCTATTACTTTGGTTGAATGCCACCACCTATTTAAGGAAAATGTCACTACTCCGATGTCAAATATTGGAACCCGGGAGCCTTAACACACAAAAGCTAACCACTCGAATAATCATCATTCTTTCGATGTGTGCTGCTAAAACTATTCAAAAATCACTAATCCAACAAAGTAAATAACATAAATTCAGTCCTTTCACGGTTTAAAACAGATAGAGCGCCTTCTTCTACAAAATCACAAGTCACAAAATCTTTTACGCAGCTAATCCAATCTCAATAAACAGTTCTTCAGTAATTATCTCAATTCATCAGCTAAAAAGTTAGCTCAACTCTGCACAAACCAAAGCTGCTTTCAATTAAATTGTACCATCAAATCACCAGAGCAACGCAGCTTGATGCATACACCTAATCACTTAAATAATCTACCCAAGTTAAACTAGAACCAAACCCCATCGAAACAATTAATCATTTTAAAAAATGACATGTTGAATAATATTTTACCCAAGTTTAACCAAAAGCCAAACACATTCACTAAAATTTTACCAAAAACAATTAAAAGATGCAACCAAAGAACCATAGCTACTTTGAGCACTCACCTCATTAATTCATCATATCGAATTCAAATTTTTACTTAATCACACAAATAATCTGCCCAAGTTAGATCATAGCAACATATCCTCTTAATTACCAATCTGTTAAGACTTTTTCCTTGAAGCAAATTACATACCCAATTCCCATACTAATCAGATTCAAGTATGCAACTAATCACATAATTGCATAACATTTACAAAGTAAAATTAAAGCAACCCATCATTCAAAGTTCAAACCACTAATACAACAACAAACCAAGCCTTAATCCCAAGAATTTGGGGTCGGCTAAATGGAACAAAAAAAACATATATTGGGTTGTTGACATGATTTGTTCTAACTTCACTCTTTCCTATACCAGGCAACTCGATCGTCCATATTTTTAGCTCACAAGTCTTTTCTTATCATTTTCATCAATGTTTCCAGAATTTTACACATATCTTTTCTTTCCTTTCCGATATTAATATTCTTGCCCTATCAAACTGGTATGTGCACAGTTTCCCTTTTTTACAAGTCCAAACCACCTCACTCTCGCTCATTAATCCTCGATTCAAGCCACTCCTCACCTTGCACATTGCACGGATTTTATTTCTTATCTTTTCTACTCTTCCCCTCTCTGTTCCATTCGTTTTTAACACAATCAAAACCATAATCAATTTTAAGAATCCAAATTAATCATATCACTAATTTACCATACAAATCAAAATCACATCAACAAATGACATAAATAACAACCAAAGTAATTTAAAGCTACCCATCACCTAAAACAAGAAAGTAATATAAAGCTCTTGAAATAAATCATTTCGCAAATAAATATACCTATAAAGCTCTTCAAAGCTGAGACCACTGGCATTGTGATTGTAGATCTCATGAATAGCATGTTCGATGATCTTCCACGTCTTGTCTGCGTATTTGGGATCGACCACAACCTTGTGCTTGAACGCCTCTATCTGGAAATTCCTCTTCTTCTGATTGTTCCCACTATTATTCATCCTCAACAAATTCGGAACAATCTCGGCCCTATATACTCAATCAAACGCCCAATCAGATACCTAAGGTACGTAAATGCGACGTGTAAGCGTGCAAAAACGATTGTAATGGTGAATTAGGGTTTTGAGTGAGGGATTTACCTTATCCCTCTCTCTCTCTCTCTCTCTCTCTTCTCTCAGCCAATCGGCATAAATCTTGTCCCTCTACACCTAAACCGATCGCCAAATCAGCTAATTCAGTATGTATATGCAACGTGTACGTGTGCTAAAATGATTGTAAATGGGAATTAGGGGTTGGAGTGAGGGATTTACCTTCTTCTTCTCTCTCTCTCTGCCTCTCTCTCTCTCTCTCTCTCTCTCTCTCTCTCTGGTTCTTGGCCCTCTACGCTCAAATCAATAGCCCAATTAGGTACATGAGTATGTACATGCGCTGTATACGTGTGCGAATATGGTGGAAATGGGGAATTAGGGTTTGGAGTGAGGGTTGAATTTGGGAAATTAGGGTTTCGGATTTGGCGGAATTCGAGGTGGGAGATTTGAGATGAGAGTGAAAGAGGATTTTTTACGGAAATTATTTCTATTTTTTTGAGTAATTAAAATTGGCATAGGTGTTTATAGTAGACTTTGACTCAGTAAATTTATCATAATTTTGTTTACACCACACAAAAATACATATAGATTTCCAACATCATATTATTAAAAATTATTTTATTTCAAATAGATCACAAACAAAATGAATAATTATTTTTTTTATTAACGCCACAAAAAATACTAGAGGCATCACAATGTTAATTACCAAAATTTACATTTTTATCAAATCACTCAATCTTTAACATTATTCATTTTCTTCAATAATTATTTTCATCTTTTTCATCTTTTCGTCTCTATTCCTTTTTAATATTTTAAACTTCAATTTTGAACACTATTATATCAAATTTCTCTAATCTCTCTTTCACTACTTATTCTCCATCTCCACAAAATTAAAAAAAAAAAATTCTATCCAACCAATATTCTTAATGTCTAAAAAAAAAGCTTGTAAATTATCACCATTGGATACGTTTGGAGCATATTTGAAGATCAATAGATTCATTTCACGATGATATTAATACATTTGGATAAACCCAAATTTTTTATCTTGACTTCATACCTTTGCTCATTATGAGGTCGAATAAGCCTTGTCATATTCATAAACCAGAAGTTTGAATGTCACTAAGGACATTTGAAACCTCAAAGGTCGATTACACCTTAAGCTCACTGCATATGTGGAAATATGATATTTTTGCATAATTTCTAATTATTTGGTAGAAATATAATATTTTGGTAATGTTGTGATTCATATTTTTGTATGATTTAGATGTACCTTATGATTTAAATCTATATATGTATTTTTAAGTTAACATTCGAAACCTAAGAGTCTAATATCTCCCAAAACATGTGTACACGAGAGTAACGAATGTAGGTCCTGAAAACTTTTAAAAAATATATAGTATTTTCATGACAAAATTCGTAATCTAAGTGCACGAATGTCACTGTAGATATTCATTCTTATGGCCATTGAATGTAGTCCTCGAGAATAATAAAAAATTCATTAGGACCACATTCGTAATATGAGTGTACTAATGTCACTGGAGATATTCATTCTTATGGCCATCGAATGTAGTTCTCGAGAACAATAAAAAATTCATTAGGACCACATTCGTAATTTGAGTGCATGAATGTAACTAGAGACATTTCTTATTGTGGCCATTGAATGTCACTAGAGGCATCCCTTCATGTAGCCATCTAAGATAGGTTCTGATAGCAATTAAAAAATTAGCAGCATGGTGGAGCTCAACGTGGTGGAAGAGGTGTGCAAACTATGGCCGCACGCGTTGCGTGCCATGAGGGGGCTCAGTGGCGCTGGGCATGGTGGCACTAGTAGCGGTGTAGCATTGCGATAGAATAGAGGATTTAGTATCGAGATAAATATTAAATGTTGGTTATATTAAATTAATTATCTTTTTATAAAATTGAGATATTAACGAGAAAAGTACCAAATTACATAGGCTTATATTGTACAATAAAAATTATAATTTAAAAAACTTTTTAGTTTTTATGTATTTAGTATTGCTAAAAAAATTATAATATATATTTTATTACTTTTTAATATTATTTACTTAATAGTGAAAATTTGGTATTCAAATTATTATTTATTATTTTAACTTTTTTAAAACTTTTAAATTTTATTTAATAATATGCACTTTTTATTTAGAGTAGCCTTTAGTCTAGCATTTTTTTTATTAATTGAAATAAAAATCTTAATAGTGTGTGGTAAAAGAGAATGGCAAAATGATCCAAAAGGACCTATTTAATGAAATAAGGAAACTTCGGGGATGAAATTGATAAAAAGCAAAATTTGGGACTAAATCGATAAAAGTTAAAACATCATGGGTGTTTTTAATATTTGCCCATTCTAATTCAGGGAAGTACAAACTTAACATCACGCAAAAATAGCATCAAAATCGGTTCAACTCTTCCTACGAGATGAGTTCCAAACAACAAATGTATGTTTTTGTCCCTTATTATTTTAGCGTAACCTTCCAAAATTGGATCCATTGTGGAAACTACGAAGAATTGAAAATATATATTTCTTGTTAATGTTATGTAACAATTTCGACTGATCTGCTATGTATATTCACAACCCAATGAGTGAAAATGCAAGCTCAGATTATGCAGATTTCACTATACCTCCTAGACAAAATATTTTCAGTAATAGATTAAAATTGACTTATTCGACTTATCTTTCCTTTAACGAACCACTACATCATGCATACTCTCTTTTTTGGGTTTTCATAAAAGTAAGATAAAAGAATAATTATATTTATAGAATCAATAATAAACTCATCCCAAAAAAAATTCAAAATTTTTTCTTTAAAAATAAGCCAAACAGGTTTGAACCATCTCAATTGCTTTAACTTCAGCGGCACATGTGTGAATACTCATTCCCATAGTCGGAGGTGAGATATTGGAGGAAATTAAATTCATCATGCCAAAACAAACCAATGAAATTAATTTCCACCAATACTCACATACAACTTAGAGCACATAATTATAGGTTAAAATGTATTTCTTGTTTCATACTTATAGCTGGATGTGAGATATTGAAGTAAATTAAACTCATTCGGCAAAAATAAAGCCAATGAAATTAATTTCCTCCAATTCTCGCATACAACACGCACAATCTTGATTCTGCATTTTCTGTTAAAATTCAATCCTACTTTGTGCTTTAATTGGTCATGAAATATTGTAGAAAATGAAACTCACCCAACACAAATAAAGCCAATGAAATTAATTCCCTCCAAATCTCACATGCAAGACAAAACTTCAGTCTACATTTCATGTCATAATTATTTGCCCTTGGTTATATTTTATATTAATTACTATGTGCTTTTAGGTAGACACAAAATATTGAAAGAAATTAAACTCGTTTGGCAACAATAAAGTCAATAAAATTAATTTCCTTCAATTCTCACATGCAACTCTAGCAAACTTTTGTCCCACATTTCATCTAGAAATTCTACACCATAAAGTTGCTTTTCTAATGGCTTTTTCCTTAGCAGATTTAGGATTATATATATAGCTCATCACACATATCATGCTATGATACAACAAGAACTTTAACCCAACAACCATCTCTATCATTCATGCAATGGGTGTTGAATAGAGCATAGTCACCCTCATGCTATTTGTTATTGTGCATCTCTTCTCTTTGTCAATGGTAGGATCCAACACTTCTGGAGTCCGTGGCTGAGCGAAGAATTAAAAATTAGGTGGTGAACATCGTATAAATTAATATGGGAATTATAAATTTATTTTGCTAAAATTACATTTAAAAGGTTTTTACATTAAAATATAGAATATATACACTTTTTTTTCAAAGTTAACGAGGCTCATGTAGCTCCTACCAAACCTTTGACTATGCCCCTGTATCCATGTCAATGGTAGGATATGTTAAACTCTTTTCGGAATCACTCAACAAGAAAAGCATAATAATAAAAATAAATATAATAAAAATTAAAGCACAAAAGCTCCAATGGAGTGAAGAGATATCGAGATTTGAGAAATTCAAATCAAATTCTGTTAAACATAAGTTGCATTAGAGGGTATGGACTCGAAAAATATAATTTACAAAGAAAACAATCTTGTTATTTATAAATCAAAAGACATTTTAAAGACATAAGCAGCTTTAGGGCTTCTATCACAGTTATGGAAAAACACGTATATCGAAACCTTTTCCCAAACTGCTACCATTTCTTATATCCAAACACATCAACAACATTTGAGCTACAATTATTTTAGAATGCAGAAAGAACTCCAAGATCCAACTTGTCATTGAACAAATTGGTAACATTTGGACCTGCTAACACGGTTTCCTCCGACTAACCTTAAATTTTTTCTATAAAAATTGTCTTCCAG
This sequence comes from Embelia ribes, assembly GCA_001753735.1. NCBI lineage: Eukaryota > Viridiplantae > Streptophyta > Magnoliopsida > Ericales > Primulaceae > Embelia > Embelia ribes. The sequence goes on along the minus strand of MKEJ01095167.1, from coordinate 5,218 downwards.
AGTGCATCACTCGAGGAAAATAATGATTTAAGCGGCATTGTTACATATATATAATATAAACCGTTGATACCGAAAACCAATGACTGAAAACGATTACATATTAAACAACGTAGACTGATGTTTCAAAGCAAACCTAAGCATGTCAACCGCGATCACTTGTATTGCAACAACAAAATCCTACCAATATACGCCCCAAATCAAATGTATAAAAATTATAAACCAAGAGGCTAATTTTCAAGAAACAATAAACATACAGGAGCATTTCATAGGAAAGAACAGACCATTTTCAAACATCAGCACTATTTGAATCTTTTAAACCATACCTCAATAAACTCAATATTGACAGGGCTCATCCGGGTAGCCAAAATGTGTACACTGTAGCAACAAAATTTATCAGTAATTTCAAAAATAGCTCATTTCTCCTAAAGATCATTGTCGTGAGGGTGAAACAACTTAGTGTTTTCTATGGTGCAATATCAAACACAGAACAAAAGAAAAGGGAGAATGCACAAGAAAAGATGACTCCAGAGACCAAATATCACAATTTATAGCACCAAAGCTAATAAAGAAAAACAAAAACTCTCCGCAATAAAGTCGAAAAGCATGATAAACAAACACAATCAAAACCACTGGTTTGAATGGAGGTCCTTCAAAAGAAAAAGATTATAACTATCATTAGAGTACTAAGTTTTCAAAGAGAGCAAAGCAACAATACGGGATACTTGCTATTTATGTCATCACTTGCAAGTCTCTTTTCAATCTTCATCCTCTTCGTCTCCATCACCACCACCAGCAGCCTTCTTGGCAGCATTCTTCTGGTTCTTTCGCTTCACTCTCCCAGGTCGCCCACCTCCAAGAGGACTAGTCAGCGAGAAGTCAATGTGCTTCTGGGAGTCCATCCTCACCATGAATGATGGAACATTCACAACTTGCCTCCCAACCCTGCCACACCGAGCAGATAAAATCAGTGGAATCCAGTAAAAGAAAATTTCAATGAAATAAAATAATTTAGGTTCGCTAATATTGTATAAGCTACAGCTAATAAAAAAGCTTCGGGAAAGAATAAGGCAAAAGTGGACATAATTGCACTCACAACAAAGTGCTAAGGCAACATTCTGTATACTTCTAACTAACGAAAGCAACCGATGAACGCTTTTACTAGCATGGCAGTACATTACATTGAACCAAAAAAATTAACAAAATAAGTTACACGCTCTGCTTCTTCAAAATAATTTTACTAATTCTTACTAACATGGCAGCACTTTTGTTTGAACCAAAAAAATTACAGAAACTATGAAAGTAATCCCACGCAAGCAAATACAAGCAGATAGGATAATTGCATTTTGAGCAGAAATTAAAACCGCTCACTTTAAAGATATTTACAGACAAACAATTGCAGGTGTATATAATATACAATTTTCAGATATTCTAAAGAGAAACACTTTACGTGCAAACTTCAAATTATATTTTAGCAGTTATACCTGATATGCTTCTGTTTAATGAGCACTCTGGCATGGTGGATCGACTTGGCCATACCAGTCTTGAACACTTGAGTTTGAAGGCGGCGTTCCAGGAAGCTTTCCACAGTAAGGGCCAACACATAATCGAGCTTGTTCTGGTCCTCCTTGAGCAGGCCATACCTGTTCATCCTCCTCAGAAGAGCTTCTCCCTCAAAGATCCTACGGGGGTTCTTCTCATCAAGGGTCAGAAGATTTCTAGCATTGTTACGGATACGGCTCAAAGCGTATTGAACCCTCCAGAGTTCCCTCTTGCACCGGAGACCATACTCTCCCACAAGCTTCAGCTCAGCATCCAAACGCTCCTTCTCATAGGGACGGCGTGGCTTCTTAAATGTCTTACCATCTGACAATAATCAAGGTATTACATCCCCTCAATGAATATTAGAATCAAAACAAACATTAGAAGAACTACATTCTAGCGCACAAGTACAAAAAATAAGACCAGCTGAAGAAACTGCAGAAATACGTTTTCAGTCATTTAATTTCAATAAAATATTAGACAAGCAAAACCAAGCTCATAAATCATTATGTAAATTAATGTCAGATCTCCAAAACCTCACACATGCTGAAAATTTAAATACTGCATTGATATTGCAAGTATATATAGAAAGCAAAAACCATATCTGAAGGAATAGACATGCTAAATAACCCAGTGATCAGGAAGAAGAAGAGTGGACATAAATGTGCTTTACTTTTCAGTAAGTCAGACAACCACAAAGAGGAAACAGAATCCAAGGCATCTCCTAAGAATCAGAAATGCTATCTGAAAAACTACGCTATGACATGTTATTCCAGCTTAGAAAAGCATAGAAAAATCATCATGCTTATCATGTTCGAAAATTTTGGGAGAAAGACACCAAGCAATTTATTAAAGCAGTCCAATAGCTCTTCTCATGCAAATTAGACTATATTGGTAGTTAGGAAATCCAAATGTCTATCTTATTTTCTTATTGGTCAATGCATCTGTTATCCACAGCAAATAAATTTAATCATCATTATCCAAGCCAAAAGCAAATAAATTTAATGAAGGTTCTAAATGTTTGTTTAATCAAATTTAGACAGACATGAAACTTAAATACTTTGGCCGCATAAAATTTATTGCGTTTAAAAAAGTTACAATCCCCTCCCCCACCCAGTAAAAAATCATATAATTACCAGGTAAAACATCTTTAAGACAGCACAGTAAAATTAACCAAATGCAAAATCTTATAACAACCTAATTCAGGATTAAACAATTATACCATCATTTTCATCAATAATCCTAATTTAATTCGGCCAAAGATCAAAAACCCAGAAAGTACCAAATATTAAACTTTTAATACATGTTCATACATGGACACAAGGGCAGCAATTAAGACCTTTTCACTGAAATCACACAACCAATATCGTTACAACATATACAAAGGGATTGGAACACATACAAATAGAACAAACCCAAATCCAAAAATCTAGTTGACACTAGAAAAGCCATTTTCTTAACAAAAAATGTCCAATAATAGAAACCTATAAACCAAACTTCTTTTCATTCAAATCACATTACCAGTACCATAACAACATGTACAAATGGAAAAAGCCCTGATTCCAAAATCCAAGTTACACTTTAAAAACCCAATTTAGATCAGTAATGGCAACCACAGAGGCTAAAGCAAGTGATTTGAAACAATTACAATCATGTAATTGCTAGTAAAGACAAAGAAACAGATCACTTGAAAGTTTATTCATATGAAGGCATAAAGATAATTATATCATATCAAAATTAGACATAAATCCCTTTCCATTTAACCCACATTACCTGCACCCAGATTGGAATAAATAAAAATAAAACAAATTCTAATCGCAAAATGTAATTACACTTGAAAACAAGCTAATTTTTACGTGAAACATTCAAAAACAGATACCTATACACTAACGTAGTCAGATTTTCTAGCTCAGCAGTAATTGTAACAATTTCAAACAACTAATCAGTAGTCAATTAAAACGTGTGATTTGACACAGCAACAAAGAACATTTTATTAATAATAATAATAAAATTAGACTTTTAATCCATTTCATCTAACTCACATTACCTGCACTCAGATTGGAACACATACAAATAGAACAAACCCTAATCCCAATATACTTGAAAAAGCCAATTTTTACATGAAAAACTTGAAAACAGATTACATATACACTAACATAGTTGGCATTTCTAGCTCAGCTGTAATTATAACAATTTCAAAGAAACTAATCAAAAATTGATGAAGCATGTATTTTGAATAAATAAGAAACATTTTATCAACAAAATTAGACTTTTAATCTATTTTCATTTAACCCACATTACCTGCACCTAGATTAGAATACATACAAATAGAACAAACCCTAATCCCAAAATCTAAATTACACTAGAAAAAACCAATTTTTTTACATGTAACATTCGAACACAGACTAAAAAAATCAAAATTTCTAGCTCAGCCGTAATAATAACAAAAACAGACTGTTAATCCATTTTCATTTAACTCGCATAACAGAAAGCATGCAACTGCAAGAAGCCCTAATCTTAAATCTATTTCACACTTTAAAAAACCAAACTTTACATGAAACATTCAAAACAGATGCCAACACACTAACATAGTCCGATTTACTAGCAAAACCGTAATTACAACAATTTGAAAGAACCAATCACTAATCGATTAAATCATGTGATTTGAATCAATAAAATACATATATATTATAAAAATGAGGGATCAGAACACATACAAGTATATCACTACATATGAACGCAGAGTATAGATGATAATATATATATATATATATATATAGAGAGAGAGAGAGAGAGAAACGTACAGTTGCGATAGTAGGGAACGTGCACCATGGCTGCTCAGGCGAGAGAGAGAGAGAGATTGTGCGGTGGTTACATGCAAGTAGGGTTTGAGATGAGGCGGAGAGAGATATTTATATAAAACCCTAATGGGCCTTTTTCCCCGGGATTAATACAAGAAAACTAATGGGCCTTCCATTTGGGCTTTTAACAGTTGGGCCCAAATTAGATTAGAGTATTTATTTGTTAATTATCTATTCTGGTTTGGCCTTTATATAAAGGCCACACTGAAAGGCCAAATTGTTCAGTAATGGGACTGCTTTTGTATTTGAAACCCAATAACAATTTCACTTGTTTAGTTGTAGTTTCTAAGATTATTTTTTTTACTTCAAAATTATACAATGTTTGTCTATCGGTTTTTAAGATAAATTTTTTTTGTTGGTTTAGCATAAAAAAAAATTAAAAATTTTAAACTTAATGCATCCAGCCTTGCTCTTAAACTGAAAAAATATATTTTTTTTAACCAGCAACAAAATAAACCTTTGCACGTGGTAAATATATGAAAAAAGAAAAGTAGATATAGTATGAAAAACAAGGAGAATGAAACGCGGTCTTAAAAGTATAAAAAACGAAACGAAGGAGATTATATTTTAAATAATGGAACACATAATACATAATTTTATTTGAAAATTAGTAACATGTCCTAGTAAAAAAAATGGTAAATTATACATTGTTCCCATTAGATTTCTGATCATTTCATGAATACCCCCTGAGATTTCCAAATTGGAAACAATTTATGTGAATCGAATTTACCAAGTCCAACCTAATTTCCTGATAATTAAAAACGCCAAACAGTCTAAGATGCTAGAGGCCAAGGAGATCAAGATTAGAGTAGTTGAAG
>MKEJ01095166.1:0-13057 GCA_001753735.1 Embelia ribes | reverse complement strand
CCAGAGGCTATAGGCGTGACACGTCAACATATTACCCTAAATGACAAAATAAAAGGAAAAAGGTCAAAATTTTATGTACATTTAGCATGGTATCAAACATAAGCTTAGTCATATCAAGTTATTTTAATACAATTTACCTCTTAGAGCATTTACATAAGTTGAGGTAGAATAATTGGCTAAAATAATTTTAAAATACTATTTTTTTTTAACTTCTGCAGTTTTTTATTTAAAAAATTCATCACATATAACATTCTCAATAAAATTGCTTCAAAAAAATACTAATAAAATTATTTTTAATTTCAAATGTTAATTTTATTATATTTATTTTTTTGTATTTTGATAATTTTTTATACAAAATTATTAAATTTATATATCAACATGGATGTCTAATCGAAATATATTTTATAAGTTTTAATATGGTGTATAACATGCAAAAATATGATGAATTATTTTAAAGCTAAGAGTTTTTAAAAAAAAGAATAGAAAGAAAAATAATAATAAATAATGGGAAAGAAATTAATTTTGTATTGCTACGTGGGTTTTATCAAAAAGCAGGTTCGAGAGAGTAGTATGGGAAGAGAGGAAAAGATAAGTTCTTTAGGTAATGGTTTTTGGTTTTCTACATCTGGATAATCACTTCGTTTATTCTTCATTTTAAAGAATCACTAGGTAATTTGATATGCACTAAAAAATATCCATTACCTGACAGTTGATTACCTATTTTGGGGGTGGAGGGAAAGTCCTTTTACAGATTCTAATGCAAATACTCTAATCCCATTAAACAAATGCACGGTGCCACGTTTTACTAACAGTTCAAGTTACACACACCATAATGAGGGTGTTTGGGAGACTCACTTAAATGGACTTTTAAAAACTTCTAAGCCCATATTTGAATTTTTTTTTATGTTTGGTGGAATTTTTTAAAAGTCCATATATGAGAAGTTATTGGATTTAAATGGGCTTCTAAATAAGTTTCTTCTAGGTACTTTTTGGAATGGACTTAAAAATGACTTCAAGGGAAGTTCATAGGCCTTTTAATGACTTTTATAGTTCTTCCTTTTTTTATCCCTATTATTTATATCAAACAACCCTCTTTTTTGTAAACCGGAAGCTGCCTAGGGTTTTACAAGCTGAGGAGGAAGGTACTGCTCTCGGGATCGTTTGGAGATCTGAAGCAGTTTTTGGGTGATTGAAGGGCATTCGAACGGACAACCGTTCGCTACGCTTGTGGATCTAGCCAAGTATCGAAGCTTTGGAAGTAATTTCTTTTGGTAAGAAGACGTTTCACAGTTTTGCATCCCTTAATTTTTCCAAGCCTTCAAATATGAAACATTGTTTCTAACCCAATTCCATTAGAAAGTTTGAGTTTTATTAATTCTGGATAATTCAACCATACAAAATATGGTTTTCCCTCTCTGAGATAATTATGTGTTTTTGTTATTTTTCTGGTTATTCCGTAGTATATCATTTGTTATGGCTATTTCTTCATATTTAAATTTTTTATTTTTCCTTATATCATTTATCGTTAGTTGCTTAAATTCAAATAGTCAAGTGTAATGAAAAATATTATGTATTAAAAGATTTGAAATGAAATATGTTAGCATTGATTACTACAATTTGATTCAGGGGTGTACATCTGACGATCGAATAATTTGATCGCTTCAAGCTATTTTGGTTTAGTTTATGAAGAGATTTGTCCAGTTCAGTAACAATGCTAATAGAACTAATATAGGAGACTGAATGAGAGTTATAAATTGGTGTGTTTTTCCTTCTTCCCCGCAGTAGGTTGTATAAATATAAGGATTTGTATCAGTGAGTTTCTTTTTTTCTTTTTTCGAGTTTGTTTGTCTATGGCTTTTAAGGCCAACTTTTTGTTTATATATGGCAAATAACTTGAAAATTGTCATGGCTTTAAATTAGTCAAGTCAAAAACTACCAAATCTAAAAGTTGTTTGGAACAGTGAGTTATATAAAACTTTTGTAGAATTATGTTATGACTGAATAAAAAAGGGGTATAAGCAAGGAACTTTTTTTACCAAAGACAGTTGGAAATACATCATTTCAGAGTTTAATAAAAGAACTGGAAAAGATTACGAGAAGAAGCAAATGAAAAATCATTGGGATAATACGAAGGCATAATGGAAAATATATAAGCTTAAAGATTATGAGACTGGACTTGGATGGGACTGTGAGAAAAATACTTTCATTTCTAGTGATGACTCGCAAAAAAACTTCTTCTATTGTAACCATGAATAAGCAACTGGATTGCATTTGTGATGCTGTTAAAAAAATGGTTAATAAGTTCAACGGTACCAACGCAGATATGAAAACATGCATTGCAATATTAAACCAAATGGAAGCGGTACCTAGAGGAAGTGAACTTTACATATTGGCTTGCAATTTTTTCTTAAATACGGAACAACAGGCGTTGTTTGTAGAATTAAAAGATCTAGAACGTCTACGATGGCTACAAAAGGTGCAAATAGATCAAATAAATGTCGATTGGGGTAGAAATTTCTAGTTATTTAACTTATTTATTTTATTCTTTCAGTTAAAATTTTAGCCTGGTTTTTTATTTATTCCGAATTTTTAGTAAAAACGTGAATTTTATTATGCATATTATTTGTGCTACTTTTATTTTGATGCAACAATATTACTTTTATTATTTTATATCATTTGATTATTAGTCTTTTATTTGCATGAATATGATTGGTAATTATAGTACTTGTTATTGCAGAATTTACATGGATTTAGTAGAAGAATTTTATTCAGATGAAGAATCTGAAGCGATGGTCACTATTGCCTTGGTTGCTTTTGCTTGTAATGTTGTAGTTGATTATTATTCGAAATATATGGTAAAAGAACCTCGCAGGACTTCCAGTTATAGAGGGTATCAATATGCTATGGAAATATTAGGAGGACATCCTATTATTTGTCATGAGTTATTTCAGATGGAAAAATATGTATTTCTTCAACTTGTGAAACAATTGAAAGATGGAAATCTATTAACGGATAGTCGTGAAGTAACGGTAGAAGAACAATTAGCTATATTTCTTATGACTATTGGTCATAATAAAAGAAACCGCAAGTTGAAAGATGAATACCAGCATTCCGGGGAAACTATTAGTTGACATTTTAACACAGTATTGAGAGCATTTGCCATTTTTTCCATGTCAATTATAGTTTCTCCCCCATTTGATCAAGTGCCGAGACATATTTGTGGCAATCCTAGGTTTTGGCCTCATTTCAAGGTAACAAAACTACATTACTCAACAATTTTATTTTTTATTTGTAGATAGATAATCACTAAATTCCGATTTTATTTTTTTTCCTTTTCTTTTTACTCATTATAGGGTTGTATTGGTGCAATTGATAGGACGCATGTCGATGCAATTGTTCCAATAAGTGAGCAACTAGTATATAGAGGGAGAAAAGGCAAATGCACACAAAGTGTGATGGTTGCTTGTTCCTTCGACATGTATTTACCTTTGTCTGGGCAGGGTGGTAAGGATCAGTGCACGACTCACGTATTTTCACTAAAGCTATCAATCATCCAACTTTAAACTTTTCAAGACCTAATAATGATTTGTATCAAATTATTTTCACTACACAAAACTTTTATTTTTATTTTTTATTTTTATATATATTTCTTTTTTATATATAGGTAAATACTATCTCATTGATATTGGGTATCCTAATATGTTGGGATTTTTAGCCCCATATAAAAATACACATTGTCATTTACAAAGTTTTTAAACAGGTGGTCAGGTAAATGGAGTTAATGAACTATTCAATCGTGCACATTCATCATTAAGAAATGTTATTGAGTGTTGTTTTGGTGTTTGGAAAGCTCAATTTCCAATTTTAAAGTGTATGGCTCCCTACCCATTCGAAACACAAAGATTAATTGTTGTAGCGTCTATGGCAGTACACAATTTTATAAGGCAAGAAGCAATTGCTGATGATGAATTCAGACGCAATGATTCAAATGAAGAGTATGTGAGCGATGATGAAGTGGAAAATAATGATGACTTGGTTAACCTCAACGGAACAGAAGACGAGCAACTCGATGAAATGGGACTCGTACGAAAGGCAATTGCTAATTCAATATTAATTTCTAGAGGAAATTGATCAAATTCTATTTTTTGTCAATATATTGTTGCATTTGTTAGTTCATTAGCTTTGAACTGAATAATTTGTATTTGTACTCCATAAACTTTGAATTAACATATTTTCATAATTTTATCTTGATCGTGATGTGTTAGTTCATGAAGTGTTTTTATATTGTTTGTAGCATTAATTTTTTTTTTTCCGGTTGTAATCACTGTTATAGTTTTTTCTTTCAAATGATGGGTTTAGATGAGGGTATTATTGATATTTAAAAGTTAACTGCCACTTAGTGAGCCAAACATATGTACATGACTTCTAAATTTAAAAGCATATTCTGAATAATGTTTACCAAACATCATTTTTTTGTTTAATGTGCCCTTTACAAAATCATTTCTACAAAGTCCATTTAATTTAATGGACTTCTAGATGTAAAGTGATGGGCCAAACGCACACAATATCACAAACTAAAAAATTTCTTATGATTTCTTAACATGAAAAAGGAAAAAAAAAAAACTGCCCATAGTTTTGTTTAACCTCTCTTTCTCTCTTCGTCGTTTAATTCTAAAACAGTGAATAGTATTGAAATCCAGAAAAAAACAATGAACAATATTGCAATTTAGTGGACTCTATAAATCCAGAAATTTCAACAATTTAGATGCAACGGGTATGACACTTTCAAATCTTTAATTAAACTCTTAGCTTTTTAGTAGTTTAAATTATAGATTCAGTTCATTGGGATCTATTAGTTTATCAAGATTATCTGAACGAATACAAAATTTCTAATGGTTTCTCATTATAGTACAATTCATTTCTGCATTGAATTTGCAATATCCGTTCACTTTTAATTGAGAAGAAAATAAAGATTAGTGAAGCTTATATATGAAAAGTGGAATACTAAACTTGCATTTGTTATATCGTTTTGGATTTACTTGAAGCATTAAATTCTCAAAAGACTAAGCTAATTTAAGTGTACGAGTATCACTCAATAAAAAAATATATTTTAACGTTCAATCAAATGGGGTTTTATAAAAACTATTAAAATTAAATCTGCATTTTCACTATAGTATGATCCCATAGATATAAATTAAGATTATGAGTCCAAACATAAATTTTGTCAAAAATTTATTTCGTTTATAAATTTAATGTTACTTCACTTATAACTCAATCTCATTTTCAAATTGCATACGCTATACGTCTAATCGACCGTTATGTATATATATTAATTAAAAACAAATTTTTTAAGCAAGACTTGTCCAAAACCCGTATTGGACTTTTGGACTGGGCTCGATCTACTTGTAAGAGAGTCTAACGTGGGATAGTTTGCGCTAACGAATAGCAACCAAGCCAGAAATTAAAAATGGTGAATGCTCTCCTTCATGTAAATTATTGTAAGTTGTAAAAAAACTATCATGTGAATACCAAGTCATATAAAAATTATTTTTATACTAAAATATTAAATATTTAGTGAATTTTTAAATTTTGGAGATACTTTAACCTTCTATAATAAACTTTTAGCTTGGCCCGACAATAAATTTTGATGGATGTGGACATTTGTTTTCTCCGAAAATATTTACAATTCGGATGCTCTGCAGTTGTATGGGAAACTTGCTTATGCAAAGTTTTCTCATTACTGGAAATTTTGAATAAAAAATAGATTATGTTTTATTTTTTTTTATCTAAAATATTATAATATTATTAAAATTGTTTTACACTAGATATATACCATATTTGTAACTACATGTGCTTTAATACAGTGAAAGGTGGAACTAGAAATTATAATTGTGAGGTGTTGAACGTCGTGTAAATCATTGCGTGGGACTAAAAAATTATGTATAATATACACCCTATAATAAAATATTGTATGGGGCTAAGAAATAATACACATCCTATAAACTACTGAAAGAAAGAAATAAAACAATCTTCATATGTAAAGCTGGAGGGCTTTAAAAATATTTTCTATCTCTGGAACTGCGGCAATAATTTATATGTCTTAACTTTTCCATTATTTATTTTGAATTTGTAAATTTGATACAAAAATAATTTAGTTATTATAAAAATATAATAGTAAAATCAACCTAACTCTAACTCAGTACCGGTATGCTGCGATTAGACTTTCTACTCCGCTTGTCTCTCTCCCTCTCATCTCTCACAAGTTTTTCCATTTCACTATTGTCTATTTTCCCCTCTATTTTTTTTCCCCAGAATTTTCAAATATATTTATCAATTTGTTCGCTTTCATTTTTAAAAGTTCTTTTTATTATATGATTGCACATATATTACGTGTGCCCCGTTCTACTAGTAAAATTAACAGGCTATATAGATAAAGAAAGATGCCCAATTTAATTGAATCCAGATGATATAAAAAATTGCAATAACGATCTATAAATTTCCAGACAAACTAGTACAAACAATTATTTATATACAGGCATGGTAACAAATTACAATGCAAGAATATTAATGTTTAGCTATAGGCACGAGTTTTTTATGTTATTCAGTTAGCCCAAAATGGTGCATACATCAATTACAAACTGATAAATAGGTGTTACGATTAGTTATTTATTTCCTACTTGGCGCCTACGGTCTCTTTCTAATTAATATTTATACAATTTTAGTACAAATTGGGCATTGCCAAAATTCCTCCCTTATTAATACTAGTTAAAATTTTACTACTTATTGTTCTAAAACTTACTTATCGTTATTATAGAAAATTAAAGTTTTTATCTCAATACCATAATTTTAAATGTATATTCAAAATTATTGTTAAATGTTGTAATTTACTATTCATTTTTGTAAAGCTTATTTCTCATTGTTCTCTCTCTCTCTCTCTATATATATATATTTATTATTATTATTTTTTTAATTTTACTTCTTGTATTCTTCAAAACTTACTAGCAAATGTTACTCTTAACAAAAGTTAATATTTATATGAAAAAGATAAAAAAAAAAAAATTACTTTTGGTACTAATATTTCAAGAAGCACTAAAAAATTATGATATTAATACAAAAATTGTTATTCTTGTATCCAGAAAATAGGATTTGAAATTTGTTAAATGGAAGTAGATTTTAGGACTTAAATGAAAAAAAATAAAAAACTAATGAGATTTTTAATCATTTATATAAAAATTTGAGGAAGGGTCAGAAAAAATAAAAGTATTTAATAGATGATTATTTTTGGTATTACATAAAAAATATTAACACCGTAAGTAGTCACACGTTTTGAGGAGAGTGAGCGGATAATAAAAAATCATAAGAGGGTTTTATGCAAAAAAATAAACCACAAGGGGGTTTTGTGTAGATTTTTCAAACCACGGATAGGTATTATGTTGATATCCTGTAATTATTGCAATATTGTATGTCCTAAAATAGTTTAGAAATGTGACCAATTATTTATAAACTAATAAAGTAATTCATACATTAATTTCAAATAATAGAAAAGACAATTGGGTATTTATCAAAAAATGAAGCAGATAAGCTAAAATTCGCCATAGATAACGTGGGTTAAACGAATCGGGGTGACAGACGAGGGGGCAAAGTGAATTAAACTTGTGCATAAGATGGAGTAGCTTTCTTTTTGCTGAAAATCAAAGAGAATTGAACTCGGTATTAGAGCGAGAGTTATGAGAGATAACGTTGAAGAGTATTGAAAAGAAAAAGAATAGTAAGTAACAGAGACTAAATGAAGCTGTCCTTTTTTTCACAATTCCAATAATAAACTCATAGACCATAGTTAAACTCCACTTTTAAATCACAAAAAGAAAAAAACAAAGAAGATAAATAATTTTTCTCTCTCTTCATTCCTCATTCTCTTTCCTGATTCATTGTAGCATCACCATTATTTTCATTTTTAATTTTCAATTGATAAAATTTGATATCACAATCCAATTGCACATGTATGACGTTAGATAGATTATGCAATATAACACACAAGGACTAAACAAATGCCTTCTTAATACTGCAGTGGCCGTATGGACATTTTGTCCCCTAAACATAATTCTATTTTTTTATTTCAGAAAACACATAATCTAGAAACCCATAGAAGAAGGGTGAATGGTCTCAACATTTTTTTTTAGTAAAATGGTCCCTGTAGCATCCATTGTAATTATTACATGTTCCAAGTTTAGGAAAGTGATATATTCGATTCCAAGTTTAAAAAATAAAAAATAAAATTTGGTATATCCTAAAATTTTTTCTCACACTCAGAATTTTAAGTGCTTGAAGCTAGATAAAATCAACAAAATGATTGTAAAATACTAACTTATCCTTGTACAGTTCACATCGTTATCACTTTATTTGAGTTTATTGGTATTTACACAAACACAATAGGGGGTGAATTGTGTAATTTTAAAAACTTAATAAAATGATAAAGTATTTTGAAATCCAAATTTTAACAAGTATGAAAATCAATAAGTTTAAATCAATTGCTAAATAAATTAGACAACAACAAAGTTAAATTAATCTAATAAATTATATAATCAAGAGTTTAGAGATAAAAAAGTGCAAACTTAGTTTTTATAGTGGTTCGACCAACTTTCATTCACGATCCCTATGGCTACTCTTTAAAGTCAAACCGCTTGAGGTTCTGTTATCACCAACGAAACAATTACACAATTCCAATTAGCTTTCCGAGAGTTAATCAATCCACTTGAAACAATCCATCAAATCTTAGAGTATACCGTCATAATGATTCACACAATGATTTGCAAATAATCACAAGCACGCTCACAAAGAGTAACAAAGTTTGAAGATGAATGATTATAAACTTTCTATCATCTCTCAAAGATATATGATTACAAAAATTAAGAACATTTTGGAGAGGTTTAGCACACTATAATGATGTAAAAATTAAGCTTGATATAGCTTGATTATGACTTCAATTGTTTATGAAGTGAAAGTGAGTTTTGAGCTTTTTATCTCTTAATTATGATTGATTTTGATGATTAGAGGATGAATCCTTATTGAATTGTTGATGAAAACCTTCAATTGATTCTCTATTTATAAGCCTAGATGATCAACTAACCATTTATACCTGTTGAAAATATGACCGTTATGCTTGAAATGCAGTATGTACCGGTACTTAGAATTACTGTACCACTACACAGGCCTCAAATTGTTTGCAAGTAGCTCTGGAAGCTGTAACTAACGCTATGTGTACCATTATACACATATTGTGTACTGTTACACAAACTTTTGATCCATTTTTGCTTCGAATTTGATATTGGTCAAAACATAAAAATTATAAATATTTGAATTACCTTTTTAGGAGGTAAAGTAGGTTGTTATTGGACTTATGAGTTAGGAGATATGCCAATTTTACGAAACAATATCGATTTTGAACACATAGACTGTTTCCCTTCATTCCTCTTTCACTTTAAAATGAATCTTTACAAAATCATGAAAATTGTAAATACTTTAATTATATTTCTAGACAAGTTTTGTAATCATCCGTTGGGTTTATAAGTTATAAGATATGGTTATTTTACCAAATAGTTTTGATTGAAACATGCCGTTTAGGCTTTTACTTTTTCACGATTTGTTTGTCTTTTAAGTTGTGTTATGTTTTGAGTTTGTAATTGACTTTGCACATTCACACAAACTTAATCAAACATAGTCTCCTAATGAATATAAAATAAACTTTGTTTTCTTACTCATACGTCACTATCAAAATATATTTATTCAAAATTTGGGTCAAACAAATTTGTATGGTTTAAAATCACTTTGCATTCATAATAAAAACAAATTCCGTCACTTGACAATTACTATTTTAATTGAGACTTGGGGATCAAATATATTTTTTCGTGAAACCATATGTACCGTCTTTGTAGTTAACCTCTAGAAGTTTACAAGTTTGTTTTGTTGTATCTTAAATAAAAAATTATGTTTAAAATTGGATAATATATGATTTTTTAGCTTATAAGTTAATCATATATGTTATTTTGACCTAAAAAGCCTCAAAATTTTAAAACTAGATAAAAATAAAATGACTTATTATACTTTGAGGATAGCAAAATTAGAAGAAGGATGTTTGACACTGTGTAAGGATGTGTCGATATTTTTAGATACAAAACAAAATTTTGAAATAAAAAAATTCAGAAATAATTTTATAATTTTATTTTTGTAATTGAAAAGCTCTTCATCAGCCGAACAAAATTACTCTCTATACAAGAATTATTTTTCTTATAAAATACAATAATTTTTATATTTTGAGGACACAATATTACAAATTTAAAACAATACATTATTACTATTTTTAATTAAAATTAATTATAATAAATTATTATTATTATCTTATAATAATTTTACCCTTAAAATATAGTAATTGAATGTAAAAAGCTTACAATTGCCTATAAAGAAAATTTCTGTTTGAGATCAAATCCCACCCGAACACGTGTTAGTCACCCTTCAATTAGCTTAGTAACCGGCGGGAAAACGCGAGAAGATCAGCAGGTTATGGCGGGAACAAATCAGACTTTATATTGACGGGAAATTCATATATAAACACGTATATATATATATATATATATACATACGCACACCCACACTCGCACATACAAATAGGCTCTCTAACTGAGAGATGGGGAAGAGGAAGAGAGCTAGGGCTACGAAGGACGGAGAAGATCAAAGCGAGTTTGACCAATCTCCATCTTCTTCTTCTTCAATGGAGAATAAGAGCTTGTACGAGGTGAGCTATCCGATTAACCTCATTGATTCTATTCTTATTTATTTTTCTTTTTATATATAGAATTTTAAATTATCAAACCTATATGTTAGGGTTTCTCATTTTGAGATCAAGAAAAGGAATTTACTGTATATTTCTTGTGGGGATATTAGATTTCTTTTGCCACGATAGTGCTACATGTGCTCAAAGCTGTGTTAAGAGAGTGGTTTTGGGGGAGATGAAATTTATGAATATGTGGATTATGATGATTTAGCTTAAGGTGATTTGTGCATATAAAAGGGAGACTTGCTAGTGCACCCATTAGAAAGTGTGGGAATCTTGAGAGGAGAACAGTGAGGAAAGGTTGAAGTAGACCTATTACTATTTGGATGAAGTGATACAGAAGAACAAACGTATTACATGGGCGAGCAAGTTACTTTAGATGGGAATAGGTTGGTGTTTAAAGAATTTCACATTAATAACCCAACATGATATCTTATTTTTGTTCCATTTAGCCAACCTCAATTTATTGGGATTTCAAGGCTTCGATGGTGATGAACGTGCTTTTTTTTTTTTTTTGCTACGTGTAGTATGTTTGTGATTAAGTAATTAATCTAATAATTAATCTAATAAGTATGGAGAAAAGCTCGACTGAAATACGTAAAAACCTTGTTTGTAGTTGTGGCCCTCCCAATTCCTGTTATTGTGCCATGTAGTTGGTCCTTAATTGATTGAATCCATGTTGGTGGTATCCAATGTGCGGTTTAATTAGGGTAAGGGAAATGATTCTCGCAATTACAATGTGGCCAAATTGTACAAATAGCCATGTGGAAAGATCCGCTGGTTGATCCTATTTTCAAGTAGAAGATAATGCATAGGATGCAGGTGTTTGTACAGTCTTTATACGTAATTTTATGCACATATATTGTTACTCTGGTATTTGCATAAATCTGATCATTAGAACAGATTTACTTGATTTATTTTAATATAAGAAAAAAAATCGCGTTAATATATCATACTCTCAATTTCCTTATCTTTAAGGGGCCCTTCTCTCTCCATAGAGAAACATGGAGACACATACAAATGAAATAGTAACTATGCTACGGTGGTTGGAGTTTGGAGTCCTTTGCTTGTTAATGACACTCTTACACTCCTTCCATTTTCATTTCCATTTTCAAGCGGATCTTGGAGATTAAGAGGCACTAATGGGGGTGCCCGAGCAAAAATGTTAACAAGTGGATAATAACATCAGGACAGAAATTCAGTTGATGAATGGATGAACAGATAAATCAACGATATGTACCAACAGAATCAGACCAAGGTGCATTATGGCAAGAAATGTTTAATGTCCATGGCCAGAGAGAGAGATAGGGATGCTAATATTGCAGTACTAATAGCTAAATCGAGAGATTACATGATAAATATTGCATCAAATCGAGGTGGTCTGTTGTGATTTTCATTGGCCAGATCACATTCTTTTAGCCTTTTGTTGTTCCTGTTTCCACTTTTGTTCACTCCCCATCCCTGTTTATTAAACTTGAAGTGAAGCCAGACTGCGATAATATTCTAAAAGTTTAGTCAATCATTTGTAGGTACTTGGTGTGGAGAAGACAGCATCTCAACAGGAAATAAAAAAAGCCTATCATAAGATGGCATTGCGATTGCATCCTGATAAGAATCCTGGTGACGAGGTTAAAACTTTTTCCCCTGGGGATTGTTTAATTCTCTACGTAAACGTTCGATTTCTGTTCCCAGTATTGCAGTACTTGAAAGATTATTTTTCCTTTTCTTTTTCAGGAGGCAAAAGAGAAGTTTCAGCAGTTGCAGAAGGTGATATCGATTCTTGGTGACGAGGAGAAAAGGTCTCTTTATGACCAAACTGGTTGTGTTGATGATGAGGTTTGTAGTTACCACGTCATTCTGCACACTGAATGTGTTGTTGAAGTGTTTTGGCATCAGAGTACTCATTGGATCCGAATACTTGTCAGTCCTGCAAATTAAGAGAAATCTCCACATTCACATTTTTTTTGCTAATATGCCTAAAAAAGCCTGATTGCTGGAAAGTGTTGTTTATATGCCAAGATCACACTTGTTTGGATTATCTAATTATTATGTTATTTTATGAACTAGAAACTTTTAAGCAGCTCACAGTTCTTTCTTTTCCAACTTGTAGGACCTTGCAGGAGATGTGGTTAACAATTTAAGGGATTTTTTCCGGGCTATGTACAAAAGGGTAATTTTTTTCCTCTGTGTATCTTTTATGAAGGTGATACGTTAATTACATTTATATAT
>MKEJ01095158.1:0-41206 GCA_001753735.1 Embelia ribes | reverse complement strand
AATGATAAAATACAAGTATTTCATATTTTACAAAACACATAATGGGAAATGGTTTTGTTTATTTTAATTGGAAAATTCTATTCTTTTCTCTTCTCTTCATAAAAGCTCACGCCCTCGGGTTCATGGGAATTCGGGGCGTGACAGGAGGCGTCCGACGGATGTCCGGAGGTCCATCAGCCGTTGGATAACCACTGGACAAACCATCAGACAACTCTATTTTCTAGGCAATACTACTTTATTACATTGAACGAAAGCCATTCATTTTCTCATTTGCTTTTTGCCCAAATTTTTGAGGGGAGAGGAGGGGGATGATTTTAAAAAGTCGATATTCTCTTTCCAATTTCATATAGCTTCGAGGGTTGTTCATAGAAAGAAAATACGGCTTACTTAGAGTAAGAGCTTCGATTTGAGCTAAGTCTGGCTTCTCGTCTTGTTTGTTTACTATCCCTTAGTTTTCGTACCTTCGAGGTACATCGAAACAAAATTGATATTCTTGTTCATCGTGATGAGTATATTCGTTTTTTTCTATAGGTGAGTGTTGATTTGCATTAGTTTTTTTAGATCAAATTGTAGGGTGAAGAAGAGGTGATTTGGGGATTTTCTCGTGTGGTGTCTCTGGGGTCTTCTAGCATGGGTTAAGGTATGAGTAGATTACAGAATAACAATATAAGCATGGTTCTTTTATTTTTTTTTATATTGTTTCTTATGATATTATATTATGTGGAGTATATCAATTACATGATTAAATGTGGAGTATTTACGATATTACGTGGAACATTCATGTAAAAATGTAAAATTGTTGTTTCGATATACATATGGTGTTGAAATGATTTAAATGCAGAGATTTATAAAGCGAAGCTTTATGTAGGAAAATGTGTTGTTTTGAACATTAAAGTGATGATGAAATTGAATAAATGTGGAGTTTTAAAAGTGAAGTTTTATGTGGGAAAATGTGTTGTTTTGAAAGGTAAAGTGATGATAAAATTGAATAAATATGGAGTTTTAAAAGCAATACTTTTATGTGGAAAAGTATGAGTTGATGTAGGAAATGTGTGCATGATGTGATTTCAATGTGGGGTTTTCGAAAATGATTTTAAGGACTTAATGCGTGAGTTGCATTCATGTAGGGTTGAGTCCTTTTATATTTCTTTTCGGGACAAGTGTCGACTATTTTTATATATGGATTAAAATTTTAAAGAGAAGGCTTGGAGCCTTAGCTTAGAAGTAGGGAAGCCTGTGCTGAGATAACCAATAATTGTGTCACAACTAGTGGCAGATTATTGAAGATTTGGTTGCTTCACTGCTAGTGGTGGATCATAGTGAGGGTCTACGATGTAATCCCTTTATTTTTAAAAGTGAATAGATACACATCCCATCTTTATTTAGTGTCATGTGTGTATGAGTTGCATTGTATCAACATTGCATTGCATTACATTTTGTTGTTGTTAGATTACTTTTATACAGTCAATGCATCGCATAACATCTAATTTATTGTGGTATTTAGTAATATAACTCGTACATTCTTTTTTTGTATATCTTTTTGTTATATAATGTGTTATAGGTATGGAGGCAAGTGTAAGCTATCTTTGAAAGGTGCTTGGACGTGCTACATTGTAGATATGCATATGAAGATTATTTTTGTTATATTTTGTTAGCCTCATCCATGTTGATGCTTTTATTTGAGGCCTTAGAGTTGTTGTAGTAGTAGATATACTCATTTGCATATTACAGCTTATTGTAGGCTTAAGTGGTATTATGCATTCGGGCTAAAACATGATGTAATATGTTATATGTTGACAGGCATATCACTTGCTATTATATTGTAAACATGATATTTACTTTTATTGTTGGTGTTGGTATTATATACGTTGATAGGTTATATGTATATTTTCTTTTTATGCGCACTCTGATGTGAATGTTGTAGTAGATGCGCCCTCAAAACTATTTATTTTTCAATTCTTTTTCTTTAAAAAGGGGAAATGTTCACGTTCTCTGGTTTCTTCAGGATTTAGGGCTTAACAGGTTGGTATTAGAGCTTAACCGGGTTATGTAAACTTCGATGAATTGTGGTAGAGTCTGTAATGGGATCCTAAGCGTAGGTGTAGTGTGTATTGTTCGTATGGTAGTAGCATGTATAAAGATGTGGCATGAAAAATGTGTTGTAATTGTGTAGAGTCTTTATGTGAATGTGTTGTGTAGAGTAAGATATTAGTGACCTTAACTTATGTTTTATTTTGTTGTTGTTTGTGATGTGAAGATTTTGGAAAGCTTTCATTATCTTCATGGCTCAAGATGGTGTGGGTAGACGTAGTTGCGATAGTGGATGATGTGGTAGCCATGGTGGTAGAATGGATGGATAAGGTGTGGACGACATGGGGGCTATACTTACTCGGACTCGTGAAGCCGAGATTAGAGAGGCGGAAAACATTCCAGACTTAGAGGATATTGTTGAGGTGAGTGTAGAAGAAAGTAAGGATAAGGTTCCCGATATTCGTTCTCGTGTTTCACCACATGCTCAACTAAAAATGGAAGCGAATTTTGTTCCGCAACCGAGTGGTGGTAATATTGGAGGACTTCCATCAAATTCTTCTACTATACTTCAGATGATGGAAGAAGTATACCAAAATTTGGTGCAAAATACTCGGATAGAGAGTAGATCGGGTAGTAGCAAGACTAGAGCCTTGTCGGTTTAGTTGCATTTCAGGCATATGCATTCTCCCATCTTTAAGGATGGCGAATAGGCCATATGGGCATAGCATTGGCTAATGGGAGTAGAACAAATTTTTTATGTGCTCTATATGGTAGACAATCATTTGAGGATGTCTATGGAACCATTTTATTTATGCATGGAAGCAGGTGAAATGTGGAAAGTCCATGAGGAAGAGTATTGCCAAGGTGGTAGTATGATATGTGAGGCTTTTTGGAGCTCATTCCCTAAAGAGTTCTTGCCCAATAACCTTCGGGAAAGAAAGAGGGTCGGATTTGCGAATCTAGTTCAGAAGAACTATTTGGTGCAGTAATATCAGTAGGCATTCACAAGCCTTTCTTACTGTGCACAAAGCTTGTCTCTACGGAGCAACTATGGGTGCATATATTTGAGAGTGGCCTTCACTATGCTATTAAGCCTATAGTGGTATTAGGGCTTCATAAATCGTATGAGGACTGTATAAGTGTTGCTATGAATGTGGAAGAGAGCTTATTGAGAGGCAACAGATTATTGATACTTATCCTCCTCGACCTTCTGGCCAATCTTCTGATTCTCATTTTGTTCAGGATGTGGGGGTTGTCACAGGTAGTCGAGGTGGTGGTGGAGGTAGTGCTAGTATTGGTAGTGGCGGTGGTTCGAGTTTTGGTAGGGGTGGTGGTCGGAAGAGGTCCTATGAGACTTTTTCTTCTCTTTCTCATAGTGGGCGCTTTAAGTCTGCTTGTTCTTATTATTATAACTTGATTATTTTGGGTTCCGGTTGTTTTCAGTATGGCTAGCAGGGCCATCTTGCATGTAATTATCCTAAGCCTACTATGTGTCGCCTCGTTGTGCAGAGGGGCATATGCAATCTTCTTGCCCTTTAGTGGCATGCCGGAGGTGCGGTAGTAGGGGGCATATATAGTTTTCTTGTCCTTTAGTTGACTTCTCAAAGGTGCGGTGTTAAGGGGCACATGGATGTGAGATGTCCCGAGGGCTTTGCGGATCCGAGTAGTTCTAATGGATCTGCTCCTTCTTCAACTCCTTCTTCTTGTTCGAGAATGTCGTATGTTCCTCCACACACTTTTTCTTCTACTCAGGGTGTGGGATCATCTCCTGGAGGTTTTTGTGGGTGGTAGTTTTCGTGGTGAGTTTTAGCAGGGCCAGACTTCTCATGCTCGTACTTATGCTATACCCCAGACTCTTAAAGCGACTCAACCTTTTGTTGTGAGAGGTATATTACCCTTTCTTTCTACTTGGGCATATGTGTTGTATGATACTGGTGCATCTTGTTTTTTTATATTATGCGCGTTTTGCATGTATGTTAGAGTTGCCCTTTGAGGAGTTGAGTATTTCTATTTATATTATTATCCTGAGGGAGAACGAATTTTACATCGTTAGTATGTGTCGGAAGTGTGAGTTGATTATTGCTTATCATATTTTCAAATATGATTTTTTTGTTTGGTATACTGGGTTTTGGCATCATTATTGGCATCAATTGGTTGTTGCACTACCTTGCCATTATTGGTTGTGAGAAGCGAAGAGTGACAATGATTACGCCTACGAAGGTTAGTGTGTGTTATCAAGAGGAACAATAGCCTTTTCTTTCTTATTCTCTTAGGCTCAGGCTAGTCTAGCATGTATAATAACTAGACTTTCTATTTCGGATGAGATAATGCCAGGGTTAGAATCTCCTTCTGTGGTGCGTGAGTTTCTGGAATTTTTCCTGAGGATATTAATGGGCTTCCTCCCGAGAGGAAAGTCGAGTTTTCAATTGATTTGGTACCTAGCATTGCACAATATTATATATATCATCTTATTTTGGAGACTAACTCGTACATACATTTGTTACTTTTGTAAACACTTATACTATAGGTGCCGAGGCAAGTCAGCAACACCACTGATGGTCATTTGATCCTTATATATATTTCATTCCGGCATATGTATTTTGAATTTTATTTTGATGTATCAGCCTTATTCATGTTGTATTATTCAGAGGCTTAGTGAGATGCATTTATTTTATACATTAGTGGTATTATATAGACGTGATGTATTTTGTGCCCGAGGGACTCATGTATTACATTCCGTTATTGTCCTATTGGCGAGGGTCATGTTTAGGGCCAGAACGAAATGTAATATACCATATCAGTATTAGAGCATATAGCTCATTATGTATTCTGTAAATAGGGCGTTTACTTTTATTATTACTAGGATGGTATTTCATTTTATGCATACTCTGGTAGATTTATGCAAACATATAATAGATTATGAGATTGGCAAGTGGCAGTGTTAGTGTGGATTCCCTATTTTTATTTTCAAAACTAAATAATATTTTTCATTCTCTTTTACCTAAAAGGGGAATGCACTCACCCTCCAAGGTTTTCAATGGGTTCGGGGCATGCTTCGGGTATTCTAGGAAAATAGGGGTGTGACAATCCGAGTTAGTTTGCTAGATCGAATCGTTGGGTAAAGCGGTGAAGAGTTTGGAGGTTTTTGGCTTGGACTTACATGGGCTTGTTTCAACGCATTTGAGGTATGGTAGACAATAAACTCTATTATAAACTTGAGATTTCGACCGTATGTTAACGTGATTGATGCTTCTTATATGCGTAGTTGTTTGGCATATTCCTAACATGATAAATTAATTTTATGAACTTGTATGGCATAATTATCATATTTATGCCATAGTTTATCATTCTCACATGTTAGCGAAGCACATCATTTTTATACGTAGGTATGGCATTATTTTCATTGAAAAACTCAATTTTTAAAGCATTGAAAAGTGAAGGCATGGTTTTAATTATGAAGAATTCTCTTTTATCATTTAAAGTATGTATTGTATGGAGTTGAGTATTTTCCCTTTCTTTTAGGGACAATGTATCAACCTTATAAAAATGCATGGAAACAATGAGGCCTACAGCCTTAACATGAAACTCGGGAAACCTATAACATGGATTTTCCATTAGTCGCATCACAATGCAAGTGGTGGGTCAATGGAGGTTTTGATCGCATCACAATGCGAGTGACAGATAATCGCGAGCAGTCAAATAGACCATTTTTATAAAATGCTTAGAGATACTAGTCCCAACTTTATTGTTTGCATAGGAGTTGTACGTTGGTGTTCTGTGTTGGTAAAATTTGCATAGCATGTGTCGTAGTGGTGGTCTGTGTTGCATTCATGACTCATTATAGCATTTATGATCATGATATACTTTCTTTATTTATTGTAGCATGTTTATTCATGTCATATATATAGTATAGTCTCATTTTTATTACAGAGCTGATCGTCTAACCGTATAATATCCATATATTTCTTCTTGAATCTGTTTTGTAGGTGCTAAGATGGGCGTCGAACATCATTAGATGCATTGAAGCATATTGTACACAATTTTGATGTAGCAAGTATTGGCAACAACGAAGCGTAGAAGTTATTTTTTTGTTGTTGGCAAGAACAATGTATAACTTCATTCTTATTTATTTTTATCAAGCACTTTGCTTGAAACAATGTAGTAAAAATGGTTGTTTCCATTGTTATTTGAGTCGCTGTTTATGTTTCTTTTTTTTATTATTATTATTAGTCTTGGTGTTTCAGTTTAGTGGTGTTGTTGTTATTACTATATGTATATATATATATAGCAGACAAGTTATATGTATATTTATTATGATGCGAATGCTGTAATTATATTCGTAATATCGCTCTACAGTAGTAATTATATTGTGTTGGCGAGAATGACATATTCGTGTTGTATTTGTATTTTCTTTTCTTTTGCTTTTTCCTTTCTTTTGCTTTCCTTTCCTTTACTTTTCTTTTCTTTTCTTTTCATTCACGTCACCAGTTTCCTTGGAATTTGGGATGTGACCAAAAAAAAAAAAATTGTTGTTACGATCAAATTCAATTAAAATGACACACATCACAAAACCTCAATCGATTTTATGATCTAAATATAATTTATATAAATACCTATGAAATTTGATTCTTGTATATTTTAATTAAATATTAAAATTTTATTTACAATAAAGTTTGCCTTATCACATATAACTAAGATAAATTATTTTTTTATATGAAAGAAAATAATATCGCAATGATATCTTCTTATTTTTTTATTTTTATTTTTTATAATTAATGAAAAGTGTAATATGATTGTAAAATATATATAGTAATTTATTTTACATACAACTATTTATTTTCGTCCTGTATCTCATTTTATAATTATTTTTAACTTTTTTATTTTTAATAAAAAATATCCAAAATATGTTTTTAATTTTTACTCTTTTGTTAGTATTTAATATTTTTAACCCCAA
This sequence comes from Embelia ribes, assembly GCA_001753735.1. Classification (NCBI taxonomy): domain Eukaryota; kingdom Viridiplantae; phylum Streptophyta; class Magnoliopsida; order Ericales; family Primulaceae; genus Embelia; species Embelia ribes. The sequence continues at coordinate 34,221 of MKEJ01095158.1, read as the reverse complement.
TGGATCAACCTAGTGGTCACATGTGCCGTACTTGAGGCCACACACCCTAGCTTACTAGGCTGAACCCTGATCCGTATTGGGAGTTATCGGGGGTGCGAGACACTGGACCCTATGGACTAGTCGGACAGCGCAAGCCGACGGAAATCACATATTTAAAAAAAAAAGGTATTTAATATTTTTGTTAAATAGAATTTTATAAATTTATGTGCAAAGCATGTTTATATTTGTTAGTAATATTAAAAGAATTTTCTATTAAACAATAAATTTGTATACCAAAAATCAGACAGAAATAAATTGTTAAATACATTAAAGAGTGATGGTGGAAAGCTACTAGTCGTAAGGACTCCTGATGAACGTTTATGGTGGGTTGTTATCCGTCGAGGTGGCTCACATGGGATAATTGACCAAGAAAAGGATGTGCCATCATTAGGTTATACTACAAAATTTTTGCTTTCCAATCTACATATTTTATCACACACAACATAAGCACCACTATAATTATCACAAAGTATGATTTCTTTTTTGAGAAATCTTTGTAGATATAGCATCTTAACGCATGATATATTTAATATCAATATTTCTCAACTTGTTTTTCTGTGATTTAGATTTTTTCATATTCATAATACAGCTTAATCAACCAAAATAAAACGGTAAAACCAATGAAAGTTTTTTTTTTTGCCAAAAATAATTATTTATTTAGAACTATTTACAAGATTAAGTCTCTTTCAACCACTCCTACTTAGTAAATAATTATGATTCTTAAGTCGGTCTGTCACTTGACAAGTTTATTACTCAGACAAGATATTTTGAAGCAACATTTCCATGTCAAACTTGATTTTCAAGGCTGAATGAAAGAAATGGAAAGAAAAAACATGAAAGAAAAAGATCTGACCATTGGAATTAAACTCTATTAAAATTGGCAAATTTAGTGGCTTTCCCCTTCTATTCCCCCTTGCCCCCCTGCCACCATAAGATGCAAGTTTGGGTATGAAAGAATGAGAAATTTTGGAGTTGCTGCACACTTTTATAGTAAAATTAGATATATGCGTGCTTGTGTGTACAGTATGAATATCAATTACAATAAGTATGTTTTTGTTTGCCTCTGTAGAAATCGATCTTCTATGCAATTTACTGTATGAAAGATTATACATTTATGAGTTTATTTATGCATGAAAACTAATTACAATACTTTTGTATGTCTGTGTGACTGTAGAAATGAATCTTCTCTGTAGCTTATTGTATCACCGTATGAATGATTATACGTTTATATGTTTCTGTATGTATGTATGTATCAGGACTAGGCCTCTATACTAAATTTAGATGTTAAAATAAAGGTTTGGTCGCATACATCAGATCTCCCTAGACAATGCGGGAACCTTTTGCATTGAATTGTACATATATATACTCATGAGAACCTCCCGTAATACATTTAATACTATTCAATCCCCCCTATAATTGAGGTTTTGCTACTGTGAGCCTCTTCAACTGGGGAAACTCTTCATTCTTAGTTCTATTTTTAGTTTTATGGGGTTTGGTGTGGTCATTCCCCTTCCATCCTCTTATTTAGTTGGAGTGCCCCAATAATGAGCTTGCGTGATTGTATCTACTTATTAAGTATCATGGATGTGTTTTGTAAATATGAGAAAAATATATTTGTTTGAAGTTAGAATAGGGTAAAATGGGGAAAAATATGCTTTTTGAGAGAAGTATAGATAATAATTTTGTTGCTTATTGCATCAGACTTATTTTTCTTGAAAGTGAAAAGTACAAAAATGTACACTTATTTGGTTCAACCAAACAACATAAATAGAAATGATAATTGCTTTTCTAGTAGCTTGTAGGACTGGTGATTGCCTTTCCTCTCTCTGAAACGTATATATATCAAGTGTATACATGTGGGTATGTATTTGTATAATCGCCGTCCTTTTGGTGTTTGTGGGGTTGACTAATTCAAATGTTAATTTAGATAACTGGAGTGTGAAGGCAATCCGAAGGAAGACAACTGGGACCGGGCGTATGAGGTACCTCCGCAACGTACCTCGAAGGTTCAAGAGCGGTTTTAGAGAAGGTGAAAAGGATCTCGTACATTTCTCGTAACATATGCATCTATAGTTTGTTACTTTGTTTAGAGTGTTTGGTGATTAAGCATCCATTGTTACTGATTTGGTGGTTTTATTATTTGTGTAGGAACTGAAGCTGCACCTAGAAAGAAGGGTGTTGCAGCGTCGACTTGAGTTGTCCGTTTGTAGCAGGCACGACTTTGTTTATTGAACCGTGTTTGGATTTGTTAAGTGTTGGCAAAACAGTGTCGAAGCATTATTTAATTTGGCTTATTATCTTGCCCTTATGTGATCAACGTAACTGACACCGATTTCTTTTATTTGGATGTGCGAGGAAGGTTAGTTACTTGTTTGTGAATCTGTCTACCGAAAAAAAAAAAAAGAATTACTAGTTATTTGGGATTTTAAAGGATCTCTGGCTCTAACCTTGATTTGTAGTTGTTTAGGCTTGATTAGCTTATAGCATCTATGATCCACACAAAGAACATCTTTATAGGTACTGGTGAAAATGGGGGTGAACCTTGCTCATTCCTGACATTAAATATTATATCATTGGGCTCTACTTGTTATCTGCCGTCGAATGTACAACAAAATTTCGGTCGCATTCCAAAATGTGGTTCGTCACTTTATCTCCAATTTGTGGGCCAAGGGGCTAAAATTCCCTATCTATTTTAATCTAATGGTTCTGGATCAAAATAGCTTTGTATACCTTAATCTTTACATCAAATTTAAAATCAATACTACATTTACATGCTAAAACTCGAATAAATTTCAAATTCGAGTCCCACTCTTTTCCCAATTCATCCATGGTTGTCCAATTTACAATAGATCAAAACTTTACCATGAGAAAAAATTAAAGAGCAACCTATGCCGAATAACAAAACAGTTGATTTACATGTAACTTTATCGAAATGTACAATAATGAAAAGGCTAATTACAAACCAGACCCATCTCAGATATCCTGAGATTAGTTCCAAACCAAAAGACTCAACTATCATATTTTGAGTTGCTGAAACAGCATAAAGGTATGTCATTAAAAAATTATGTACCTCGTTGAATTAAAGAACAGAAAACAGAACTTCATTAACCTTGGACAAAAATTAAGTATACCTTTGGTTTTTCTTTAACAAAGAAAAATTTATGCATCTTTCTTCTCACGTTTAAATTCCCCAAACTTTTCCTTCTGTTCATGCACCTGCTTGAAGACACAGTCCATCTCCGGAAAGGCCGACAAAAGCAGCAGCTCGAGGAGGTCAAAAGCCAAGAGTTTCAAGCATACAGATGACTGCAAATGTTTACACAGGCATCAACATTGCATGTTACTAGAAAATAAACATACATTTTTTCTGTTTGATGCTTGCATAATAATTGTATAGCAATGGTAACCCACTTCTGATACAACAATGTCTCCAGTTTTAAGATGGCAGATTAAATTACCTGAATAAAGTAATAGATATCCTTCGCGCATCTTTCATACTCCTTCCTACCTACAAGACCAACGATAGCAGCTGGTGCCCTATCTGCAGTACAGAAAGGAAATTCTCTTTACCAATTATCAAAAGTTCCACTTAAGAAAATGTTTCAAAATTTTCTTATATAAGCTAGAAGTTAGTAAGAAAAGTATATTACCAATCATTAGTTCATAAACAAATTTTGCTCGCCGCTCAGCTTCTTTTTGTTGTTGCTCATCAAATTGGTTCATATTCTCTTCTTTCTTGGGTGTGGGAGGTCGGCCATGTGGTGAGCTTACCGGAGTGGATGCTGAGGATTGTGGTCGTTGTCGCTTTGGATGCTTTGTTATGAATATTCCATCAGGCCAAAGTATCTATATGATCATAGGAAAATCAGACTTCTATTAAAACAGCAACTTGCACAGTTATCAAGTTCATAAACCATCTCAAGTCTCCCTCTCAAATTTCTGTCTATTTGTAGCCATAAGCTCACTAAAAACAAGCAAGCAAAGCCAGTTTCCGAACTCATGTTACTTGAACAAGAATGAATAAAAATCATCAACATAACCTGTTCAACCCGGTTGATCCCTGAAGCGACTACCGTTCCCCTACGCAAAAGCTGGATCTTCTCAATCAACCAATCATCGAAGGCATCCCCCATTCCCAATTGTAATACTTGCTTGGCCACCCAAAAAGCTTGCCGTCTACAACACACCGGTAAGCATGCATCAAGGAAAATAAGGGAAACTGAAAATAGTTGAAAAGAGTTCATTTGATTCAAAGTATTATTTAAGACATTTTTAAAATAATAATAATAATAGTGAGAAAATACCTGATCCAACCACCATCCTGAAGTTGGAAAATGACGTCAACCAAATCCAATATGGGTATACTTAAATTTGGGGGTACCCACTGCATTGAAGGAACAAAGAGACGAAACACATCAAGAAAAGTAACGAGAAGTGCAAGATACGGTATGACACAATAACAAGATGTTTGAGACTTCAAGAACTGAAAACATTTGTAACACATAGCATTGTGATCATACAGTGGCTTATCACCAAAGAAAAGCTGAGTTCAGTAGAAAAAAATAATAACCTCAGTAGGGAGAGCTGAATCAGAAGCAGCATCACTAATAGTCTGAGACGATACTTGTAATTCATTGCTTTTACTCCCAGTGGTGGACTTTCTGTCAGCAATGGAGTCCTCGAGAGGCTTTCCCAATCCCACAGCACTCTTTTTCTGCGGAGAAAGACCTACACCTGTTGTGTTCAATTTTGACCCATCTGCAACTAAATTTTGCTTCACTGGTAACACATTCTTGCTTGCACCATTTTGTTGTTCTCTAGGATAGGATAAGACGTCCGCTACCACCTTGCTTCTTTGCTTTGGTGTATCATCAAGGCCAGCTAGATAATTGAAAGATGGTAAGAGACAATAATGTAAAATAGCAACTCCGGTGGTATCACTGTTATATATTACAAATGCTACCAACATGTTCACCTGATAATGTGTCAACAATGGATATGGAATTTGAGAATATATATGTCTGTGGCATGTAAAAGAAAATAATCAGAAGAATCTATTCACATACCCAGCAAGGAACAAAATCAAATAATGACAAAAACAAAAAGTGGCGAACCTGGGAATCGACACTCAAGAAGTCCCAAACTTCAATTGACTCTGAAATGACTGGAAGCTGAAGAAGCTTCTGAGAAGTCGTACCAAAGAAATAAGCGAGAAATATTGATAGCAGCAGAAAACAAGAAAAAATAACATATTCCGAATGGGAAATGTAGAAAGCAAGATACACGACGGAGTATGACTTATTTTCAAGCCTTAAAATCCAGCAGATAAATTGATTGTTTATGGATTAAATAACTCCAACAAGTGTTATTTCCATAACTTATTTGCGAAAGTAAGGCAAGTAGAAGCTAGATGAATTCCATGTTTATGGATAAAATAACTCCAACAAGTGTTACCACCAAATCAAGGAGAAGAGAATAACAAGAACAAATGATGCAAGGAACAAGAAAGGAAGTTCAAGTAACTGCGTGACCTTCAAATACTGGTCAAGCAATATGCTCCGCTCTTGAATGACAGTCACATCTAGACCTGTGGATAGAAAATGTTTAGGTGGCAAGTGGAGATTATACTCCGGAAACTCCTTAAGACGCTGATGGAGTTCCTCAAAATGCCGAAACCTATAAAATTTAAGAGGATTACATTTAAGCAAAGCGCAGGGTAGTTACATTTCATTGAGCACCATAGTATAACCAGTGCTACACATCACAAGTCAAGGCACCCATCATATGAATAAGAAAGAAGATGAACGCTTTAGAGAACTATTTACAGCACCTTCTTTTAATAGACCAACTATTGTTATTCATATCCGTTACTGATATGGAATAAACAGCAAATGTTCTAGAGCCACTTTTCACGATATTTGCACCCAATACCTGCAACAGAAGATGAGTTACATCCTCGAAGGTCTCACCAACTCTAAAGATTGACAATGGTACCAATATATGTTGAGCGTTGTGCTATTACCTCACATCTTAACCTCAGAAAGGAATTCGCTAGTGAGGAATCCTTCTGAAAATTAGTTCCTGCTACGGAAGGTAAGGACAGAGATGAAGCAGTTGCCCCACCTTGAACCCTAACCAATGCCCCTGTTTCAAAGTCATCGCTAGATTCCTCTGATTTAATATCTCCTTGAGAGGTTTTGAGTATATCTTGCCCGTCTCCGGATAAGAAGGTAGTTCTTTCAACTTCATGCCATACATTTATCTTATTACTGCTTAATTTAGACCTTTTTCTCCCAGATTGTGATCTATGTAATCTCGAACGAGAATGAGATTTACCTGCCTTTCTTGTGTTGTGGCCTTCAACAAATTCAAGTGGATGGTGGATGTGAGAAACAGATACATTTCTATTAGTTTTACCATCCCAAACTTTAGTACCAGGAGAGTCAAGACCAGTAATGGTGCTAGATTCTTCATCTTCGCTAGTATATGAGCTATTACTCTCTGGTTCAACATCATCGCTATCATCATCATCATCATCAGTATATGAACTTACGGAAATCTTACTTGATGTTCTCCAATTCTTTTGGGGAACCACCTTGTCTGTTGTCAATTGACCATTCCGTTTAGAGAGGACGGAATTGTTTTGAATATAACTCTTGTTGGATGGGCCACCGTTTTCTTTTTGCTTCGAAAAGTTCGCTGTCTTACACAATGGTGAAGAGTTTTTTGTATCTGGCACCGAAACTTGATGATGACAACCATCCTTGTTTTTGTAGTTTTTTCCTCTGGCCCACATATTTTCGAAATGCTCTGGAGCAAGAGCTTCAGTCTTTCTGCGAGAAATCACATCCAACATATCGCCCCATTCTCCTCCGGAGTGGTGTCGTTGAACAACATTCTCATCCCCACTTCGTGAGTTTGATGGCATAGAATTCCAAGAACGGGTAGATCTGGTGTCCATAGAGAGTAATGGATCTTTTGATATCAGTGTTACGTTGACATCTACTTTTGTAGATTTGTCATCAGCAGCTGTAAGTTGATCCTTTTTGAATTGCACAAGTTCAACACCCTTTCCTGAAGGATCTACAAACCGAGCAAACTGATCTGACGAAATCCTTGAAGATCCACTTGACTTGGGCTGGGATGACACTTGTTCAGTACTAGATCCCTTACCCTTGCTCAAGACTAGAATTTGAATCCTTTCATTTATAAATCTGACAAGAAAATGTAAGAAACAGAAAAAGAGGTAAGGAACAGGAAAAGATGCATAGAACCACAAAGCATACCAAAAGTAATTACCACCTTGGGTTAGCCAAGTTTAATACTGGCCGAATCACTGTACAAGCGAGAAGCTCTCTAACAATATAGCGGAACAAGGAGCACTGTAAGTCCTCAGGCTTGAATGTGAAAGATATGAGACCATCCATCACATGCTGAAGAACCTGAACCATTACACACAAAATTGTTGTGCGGGAGACACATCAGAAAATCTTGGCGAAGGTCATGAATAACTTTCAATTTATATAAATACCACAAAACTACAGACAGAAAAATTACGAGAAGATAAAAAAATTATTAACAACCTTATGCTCAGCTTCAGCAGAAAATAGAGCAGGGTGAAGCTTATTTTCTGCATCCAGTACATATTTAAGTTCCATATCACGACGTTCAAAAGTAAGCGACTCGGGCTGTTGCTTCTCAACCTTCCCCTGAGTTACACGGAAAAGCTCCAAATGCGTGCACAAAAGATCAACTACATCCCTGCATATCCCCAAGTATATACCTCATAAAAATGCAATTTAGGGGGGAAAATGAGATTGGATTTTTAAGGGGGAAAGTTTAATATCAAAACCTAGTAAGCAGCTCAATGAGATTTATATTCCTCATGCGTGAAGAAATTTCACCGACCACACTGTTAATTATCATAACCAATTCCTCCGGTCCTTGCTTATCTGGAGTTAAACGAGAGTACCAAAGATCTGTCACCCACTCAGAAACAAGATGTCTTGTAAAATGATTAATTGCATCTTCGACAATAGGGGAATTCACTTTCCTTCTCCAGTCGGACTTTGCAATTACAGCTTTCGAACCCTCGGAGGATTTCTTTTCAGAGTAAATATTTGCAGAGATTGGTTTCTTATTGTACACAGCAGCTTTCTGCCGCATTTCAAAATCAAGAGAAAAATAACGGAGGATAACTATCAACAAAGCAGCAGCTGGCAAATTGACCCACACTGAGGAGCTTGTCACTGATAACAGGATAGCTTTAGTTAGACACAAGTGATTACAATACGAGGCACAAATGTGATGATGATGATATAAATAACTATAATGGAGGGAATCAAACAAATCTAATACACATTTAAGTAAGAAATTATGACTATGAAAGACCAAAATATACGCAACAGCCTGGACAACAGATGCTAATTCGACACATGCATCCTTAACTACATGAAGGAGGCATTACCCCTTCATAGTATAGAAAATCCAGAAGAACTATCAAAGTAAACAACAGAGATTAAAAAATTGGACAAAAAAAAAAAGGTCTAATTACAAATCAGCCAGCAGAATACTTCATTCAATTCAAACCCAAAGGAAAAGGAATTTCTCCTAGCAGACCAGTTAAAAGAGTGCAACAACCTGATACCAAATATTGCATTTTTTAACTTTATTATTACTTTATATCTTTTTTCCTTTTTTTTTGGTGGGAGAAGGAGAAAGAGGAGGGGGTTGGTAATTCCGAATCCTAGCTCATAAATCATTATCTTTTATTTCCTTTTATTTTTAACTCAAACCATCATACAGAATCACGGCATTTGATATCAATGATGTGTTCAATATGGGGGACAATTAAATGGTAGAATTTTCCAAATGTAACATGGCTGGCAAAGCATCTTAATACGGAAAAGAAATGAAAGCTATTCAAAAGGGAAGCATCAGCAGAACAAATTCCAGAATTAATTTTTTTTCCCACTCCGATCAATGGTTTTCTGCTGTATCCGAGAAAGCATATTAAAGCACGCCAAACAATGCTTTTCCAGCATATGAATTACTAAAGAGAACACAATTAACAAAGCATCTTAGCTCAGCAGGTAGAGCGCGTGGCTTTTGACCACGTGGTTGTGGGTTCGATTCCACAGATGGGTTCAAGAGGTCGAGAACGTGCATTAGGTCCATGGGTTCCCTCGCTTGAGACTTGTTATCATTAATCCTTCAGAGAAGCCCCCCTCCCCCAAAAAAATGAGGACACATAAAGGCACTATCTTTCCATTATTTCATAATTGTTCTGCATGTAGAGCACATTCTCGCACAACAATGAAAGTGAAGCCTTTTATGTCTCTCAAGTACCCAAATAAAATTTCAGATTGCTGAGTGTTCCTACATAATGTGAGTTCAACTAACATGGTAAAAAAGTAATAACAAATCTCAACCGCCACTCCACGTTGACAAGTGGTTAATTACCCCATCATAATCTTTACCCTCTTCTCCACTCCCTTTGCCCTCTTCAGGTTCTCATTTTGTATGGGCTTTTAGTTTAACGTTTCTACCATGTCACATGCTTATTGACAAGAACTTATCGATCCATTGTTTTAGGACTGAAGAGCACGTTATTCCTCGTCTCTCTCTCTTTCTTCCCTTCTTTCTCCCCTCTTCTCACAAGCCCCAGGACAGGTAATCATCCCTCTTCAACTTTTCAAGCCTCTACCATGTTTTTATTTCAAAATTTCGCACTAACTTTCAAGCATTTAGGATGTATTGTTTCAGCACATTGTATCGGGTTTAATTTTCTTTTTTTCATAGTACAAGTCACAATCACATAGCTCATTAGTCCTAGCCAGTAAATGATGGATACTAGGCATTGTGCTAATTATCCCGACCATCATAGCCTGTAAAGGGCCTGAGCCCGCTCAATCAGCCAAGCATATATACACTCAACAATGTTTAGCCAATACAACTACAAATGCATAAGCATAAACATAATTCAATAGATAAGAGAATTTCAATCCAATCGAACTTACACGACATGAGATACGACAATCCGATCACGCATATGATGAGAACGACAATCCGCTTCTTCGCCTCCTCTACCAGGTCCCGGAACGCCACCGTCTTCCTCTCCGCGCTCATCTTCAACACCTAAACGGATCAATCTATACATACATACACAAATACACGATATCAATGCCCCATTCACAAGAATCAGATTCCAGAACTACCAAACTGGTCGTTGTGTGTATCATCTCCACCGATCGCATCAAATTCGCATCAATGAGTTGAGCTTTTTGGAATTAGAAGCCAAAGACCGTTAGGTTTACAAGCGATGTATGTATGTACATATGTGTAATTATATATATATATATATATATGGATATGCGTCGCTCTCTCTCTCTCTCTGTAAGCGTAAGCGAGAGTGAGGAAATTTCAACTGTTTGGTTTTGTTGGGGAGAGAGAGAGAGAGAGAGATAACTCGGTGGAGCAATTTTTCCACTCGCTCTGAAAATATGTTGGGAGGGATTTAACCTAAGTAATAAAGTGATTTAACTTTATAAACTATTTTGTTTAATTTCTCGAAAGGAAATAAAACAAAACGAAGTTTGGTAATTATATTTGTACTTCTATAAAAATCCACAAAGATAATATAAGTATTAATCATATAATGAATCCTTACTATCATAGGAAAAAAATAATTTTAACTACGATTGTGTGTGGTTGCATCTTATAATTTCCAATTCTTCAGTTTATTTACTTAGCAAATAAATAGTATTTATCTACACAATTTTTAAGTTGAGAGATTACATACTATTTTGGCTTAAATAAGCTAAAAAATTTAAGCTGAATTTATCAATTTTTTAAAATTATAATTAAGCTAAGTCATTTGCTTAAAACTGTAACAAAACAAATACTTAGTGTATAATAATATTTATTGAAAATTGTGGTTATGCAATATCAATTTACAGTAAGGAAGGATCTAAATCACCAAATAGCGGTGCAAGGACAGTGATAGAATGAGAATATCACATTAGCAGCTAAAAAATTTATAAAAGCAAAAGTAAGAGCAATAATTAATAACATTGCTATACACCCACACAAGAATCAAGTGAATTAGGTCAGGATTGCGACAAATCTAACGATTTACTATCATGTTGAAGTTGAACGTGACCATATAATCACAAGTCACTTGAATAGAAAATAAAATAAGTCTAATAACATAATTACAGAAAAATAAAAAAATCACTAGTCTTGCCAGAAAAGATATTTAGAAACAAAATTCCCAATTTGGGTAAATTGGGCATATGTGTGCCACGTGGAACACGCACCTATTATTGTTAATCGAAGGGTGATCACCGTAACACACTTAAAGGTGGGTAACATCACTGTAATTTTCAGAAGACGAGGGGTTCATTGTAATTATCCAGATGTCTAGGTGGTGAGTGTAATTTGCTACACTTGTTGCGATTAAAAATTATAAAAAAAATAGTAAACCAATAAATAAATAGTGATGCTATATTCAACTATAATATCTTTCTGATTTTTTTACTTGCCGATGTGATAAAATAAATCTTAGTATATACAAAATCAATCTTATTTAAAAATTTTAATTGTTATATGAACTGGTAAAAAAATTGAATTGATTTTAAATATACGAGAGTCCTTACGAATAAATAAATAAATCGTATGGCTAGAAAATTTGGTGGGTTTGATTGGTAGATTTGACTGCATTCTCTGCGGAGAGAGGAGAGAGAAAATTAACATCCCCCTCATCCCCATCTCCATTTATCTCTTTTTCTCATATTTTTCAAATTTATATTTTATTTATTTTATTATTATTATTTTATCTGATCCGTCAATTGATGGCTTCTCGGCGGCGTGTGCTCTTGAAGGTGATCATCCTCGGCGACAGCGGGTGAGTTTTCCCCTTAATCGCCTCCGTCCGTTTAGATGCTAAGATTAAATCATCACCGTTGATGTTACTATTGATCTCAGGATATTTTGACTGTAATTGTTGTAATTTTTTTTTTGTTATTAGAAAAGTGAACCTTTTTTTAGATTTAATCGTTTGGGTAGGATTAGAATTAGATGTGGAATAATTTAAACGTTTATATTGTATTTTTGTATTGTTGTAAGTTTTTGTATTTCCAATGTTATTAAAAAAGTGAACCTTTTTCAGATTTAATACTTTGTGTGGTAGTAGAATTGGATTTGGAATATGGTTTAAGAGCATTCATAATGGTGTTTTTAAAGGCATGATTTCTCTCATTTGATTTCTTAGATGAGAAATGTTACACATCAGTCTTTGCATTTTTCTGTGTTTTTAGAAAACTTTCTAGAAATGCTTAGTAAGTTTCTTAATGGAAAACTATTCGCAATTTCTCTATTAAAAAATCTTTTTTTTTTTACAAAAATGATAATGCTGGTGAAGATTCAGAAGAACATATTTTTGTATTTCATTATATGATTATTTAAAATTTTTTTACTGGTTTTATTGAAAGATTGGTGTGGGCAATTAATAAATGTAGATTTCTAGCATGAGAAATGTGTTTCTAGCTGGTGAGATGTAGAAATTGAATGAAAACGGCTGGTGGGAATGCTCTTCTATATTGTATTCTGTATTGTTGTTACTATTTGTTTTTTTAATGATATTAGAAAAGTGAACCTTTTTCAAATTTAATCTTATATGTTGAAGTAGAATTGACTTAGAATATGAATTAGATATTAATGTGGCATTATTTTTCCCGAAATTTGTGTCTCAATGTATTGAATTTAAGTAGCTCAATTTCATTCATTTTACTTTCATTTATCACTTGATGAAAATTCTAGTTCTGAAGAAAAGAACTAGAATGGTTTATTTGCTGCTATTGATCTCTCTGCCGTACGATGTTGGGAATGTACTTGTTGTGATACTTGTTTTTTCCAATGATATTAGAAAAGCAAACCTTTTTCAGATTTATGATACGTTTTTATGTAGAATTCGATGTGAAATACGAGAATGTTTTTACAAAATTATTGTTTTCTTAACTTTTAGGAATAATTGTTGTAATTTTAGTTTTTTCCTATGCTTTTTGGAAAGTAATATTTTCTAGATTTAACCTTGTGTAGATGTAGTATTGGATGTGGAAAATGTTTTATGATAGTTTTGCATGATTTACATGTTTATATAGCATCATTGTTTCCTTACATTTTGTCTCGCTATGTTGAAATATTAAAATGGCTCGATTTCATTCATCTAATTTTCATATAAATTATAGGGTAAAGTTCATTTTATACCTTATCCTTTGAGTTTCGTTTCAATTTGTCATTTATCCTTTCATTTGTTTCAATTTGGTCCTTATCGTTTTAATCTCGTTTCAATTTGTCCCATATCTTTCAATTTACCCCCATATACTTTTAGTCTCTTGCTAATATACTCCAATTTTTTTGGCCCATTTCAACTTACTCCTATCATTAATAAATTTAACTTTAATTATACATATCTTATAGAAATAATACTATCATTTTTTAAAAAAAATATTGGTATGTAAGTAGATTAATTAGGAACAAAATGATAAATAAAAATGCATCTTTTTAACTTATCATAAATATTTAATTATATAGGTAAATTGACTAAATAATATATTTAAAAGATAATTAAAAGGGATATATGACATGTAAATGATCACTTTTTTTGTCAAAACTCTTTCAAGAAATTATTTTTGTTATTTCAATAACTTATTATATTATAATAGAAAATTTTTATAATTATAGAGGTAAATTGAAATAGGAAAAAATATAGGAAAATTTTGAAAAGAGACTAAAATTATAAGGGGTAAATTGAAAAGATACTGGGCAAATTGAAACAAAAATGAAACGATAGGGGGACAAATTTTAAAAAATAAAAGTATAGAGGGCAAATTGAAATAAGCCCCAAAGAGTAGGGGTCAAAATGAACTTTACCCTAAACTATAATTTGATGAAAACTCTAGTTGCAGAGAAGGGGATTCTAAATCTGCTCTCAAGAGTTAGTTCTAAAAGCGAGTATCCTCTTATAGCTTTGAAGGTTGCTTTTAAAAGTAGTGCGTTCGGTAAAAATTTGATAAAGTGACATTTCTATTGCAGAAAAGCACAAGTAGATATGTATTGAGAACGAACGTAGTATTTTTTTTGGGAATTCTTGTAATTAATGATATAGAAGCATATTCAACTCTTAAAAGCAGCCTATAAGAAGCAGAAGCATATGATGTAAAGCAGTTACTTTTTCTTTTACCAAATACCGCCACTTGCTTTTCATTAAAGAAAAGCAACCTTCAGAAAGCAATCCCAAACTCAGTTTCTGTGGATCAAGTTTGAGTGATGCCCAATTGTTTTGCCTTAGTCCAATGGGTGTGTATTGCCAATGTTATTTTAGATATCTTATCTACCTGTTATAAAAGTCTGTTTTGTCAATTTGTTTTTCACTTCTAACGTGGCACTCGTCTTTCATTTGTTTTGGTAGGGTTGGGAAAACTTCTCTGATGAACCAGTATGTTATCTGATTACAATCTTAAGTTTTGATGTTTGATGCTTTAGCTGAATCTGGATATAATGGCAGATGATAATATTGATTCTTGTCTACAGGTATGTGAATCGCAAGTTTAGCAATCAGTACAAAGCAACAATTGGAGCTGACTTCTTGACAAAAGAAGTTCAATTTGAGGACAGGTTGTTCACATTGCAGGTGAGAACTTGGGCCATTGTTTGTATACCTGTACTTGAGTTGCAAAATGGTTGAAGTGACTATGCAATTCCTATTAATCCGAACCATTACTCTTGAAATGTTTTTTCTGTAGGGACTAAGGTCCAGTTTGGGATTGCTTTTTCTTTTTTTTTCACCTGTTTCTGCTTGTATTTTTGGAAATTGTACCAAGAAGTGTTTGTTAAAGATTAAAGCAGTTGTTTTGATAATATGGTTCTGCTTTTCTAAGTGTGCTTTTAGAATCAACCTTAGGGGTGCTTTCAAAAGTTGCTTTTGTTTTTCCTATCATTCATTACTAAAATAACCTTAATTATAGTGACTTCATTCTGCACGCATACCTATTTTTTTCTTTTTACAACAAAAAAACTATTTTACCAAACACTACATTACTTATCAAAACAACTTTTACAATTTATTTACCAAGCACTAGGATTATATCCGTTTTTAGAATCAACTTTTAAAAGCAGATTTTGAAAAGTAACAACATTCCCAAACTAAGCCTAAGCGGCTGTTAAGGATAATCACAAAGATGTATTTTTATTTTGTGCTCAAAGGGCCTGAAACTTATGCTGGTGATCCATATTTATACAGTTACAGAAGTAAACATTAGGATGAATTCGCTCATTAATTATGTTAAGCTTGATCTTTCCTGTTTTCGTAGATATGGGATACAGCGGGACAAGAACGGTTCCAAAGCCTAGGCGTGGCGTTCTATCGTGGGGCTGACTGCTGTGTCCTCGTGCATGATGTCAATGTTATGAAATCATTCGAACATCTCAACAACTGGCGGGAGGAGTTCCTGGTTCAGGTACTTTTTTTTATTCAATTGGCTCTGAAATGATTCCAGATTTTTCTGATCCAATAATTGATCAACTCCTCCTTTGGATTTTTCCTTCACATTTTTTTTTACATTCAGGCTAGCCCATCTGATCCAGAAAACTTTCCGTTTGTCGTATTGGGCAACAAGATAGATGTTGACGGTGGTAATAGTCGGGTGGTAAGAGTTTTTTTTTTTGTTTCCTTTCTAGGGTCCATGCGAGATATCTTATTTTACATATATGTGAGAAATAAGCAATTAGCATTGATGATAAAAAGTACCAAACCACTGATTTTTTTCCCTAAATGGAAAATTGGTTCTTTCTTGGTGGTCATCTTTAGCTGAGAGTGTTGGTGCTGCATTTGTTTTCATTTTTTTCCTTTTGGTTTTAGGTTTCCGAGAAGAAAGCACGTGCATGGTGTGCCTCTAAGGGAAACATTCCTTACTTTGAGACTTCTGCTAAGGACGGTTTCAATGTAGAAGCTGCCTTCCTGTGTATAGCCCAAAATGCTCTCAAGAATGAGCCTGAAGAAGAACTGTGAGTATTGTTATTTATCACATAGTATCCACATACGTGAGAAATTATCTTGTATAATGGGGAGCCCGACACACGGACATGTACACATTCTAATTAGCGAACAACCATCTGGTTATTGATCAATCTGATTGGAGCATAATACCACTTCAGCGTGAAGTGACTTTAGATTCTTCAACAAAGTCAATGACTCAATGTTTACTCCCCCACTCATCGACATATTAATGCGGATATATTGATATACTTTTGTTCAATGCAAAGCCTACGCAATCATGACCTTTCTTCTAAATTCTGCGTGCATGCTTCTGTTTTGGAATACTAATTTATAGTCTGTTTTGCTTTTTTCCCGAATTGTGAAGATACCTTCCTGACACCATTGATGTCGCTGGTGGATCTCGGCAGCAGAGATCTACAGGGTGTGAATGCTAAGAATAGCTGCCCTGTTGCTTGGATTACAGATACTATCATCATCAGCATAACCTATTCATTGTGCAGTGGTATGGCGGGCGCTTGTTTAAGGATTGTTTATGATCTCCAATTTGTACTATATGTGCGTCAAAAAAACGCATTTCCTTTTTTAATTTTCTTCTTAAGTTCGTACTTTTTCGGTGTGAACTTCTCTCGATTCCGTAATTTAAGCATTTCCTTAAATGTATATCATTGACAAGGGTTGTATTTAGTGCTCAAAATTTTATATATTCTTGGTTTCTTAGTGTTTGTTGGTTGTATCTTCTTGACCGTAGAAGAAAGATGATTTTTGCGATTTTGATGTTAATTGTGTGGGCATTACATGTATAATTGTCGCGCTCCGAATTTTTCCAAAAAAATTCGGGAGCATTGTGTGGCAAAAAAATTCGGGAGCATTATGTGGCAAAAGAAATAAAGTAACCAAAATCATATTCAATGATAATTGAATATGAAAATAGAAACAAAAGTATGTGAACATTCCCACGAGCTCAATATACAATAAAATCTGAAATATGCATGTATCATTCCAATAATAACTACAACATCTTAAAGTGAAAATTCACCTTCAATTTATATACATATACGCAGTAGAAAGAAAAAATAGAAATATCGGCGTCAATGCTATACAAAATAAAGAAGTAGTAAGGTCAGTGCCAACACTGCACAAAATAAAATATCAAACTAAATGCTTGACAAAATAAATATATATAACCAACTTTGCTACAACTTTGACAATAAAATAAACATGTACATCTGAGGCTGCGACTATAAATAACCACTAATGCCATCTTTGAGTATATCAATCAACAATTTAAGCATGAGATTATGAGGTATCGATAACTATGTACATGCAACAATAAAATAAAGTATAAACGTGCTTTGAAAATAAATAAATGATCATACTATCAACGATAATCATGAATGAACAATGAATGCTACGGATGTAAACATGTAAATACTTGTGTATAAGAATGAATACATACTACCGACGAACACTACGACTATGACTACGATTCAAATCAAAAGTGAGACTAGTATCTCTACAATTTGTCGAAAATATTATGGTCCACCACCGAGTATGATCCAACCTAGCCTTCATTAATTCGCCACCAATGTAACACGACCAATGGAAATATCACAGATCTGATTTTCCGACTTTCATGATAAGGTTGTATAACCTCATTGCTTTCTACGAATTTTATAAAATCGATACTATGTGTCCCGAAAAGAAATAGAAAATGACTCAATTTTCCATTAATGCCAATGTTATGATAAATTACCACGATGCAATGATTTCATGATATTCATGCTTTTCGAAATTTCATGAATGGTTATACTTTTATTTCTACGATAAGCATGCCCTTTATATCCTTCGAATCTATGAATATACCCTGAATAAGAACAATAATGTTGTCCCATAAATTTTGTCACGAAAAATCTATGAATTTCAAGAAATGTCCTCGATTACGATTTCAACGACTACGAATATCGTGATATAATGAACATAATCATATATCAATGCTGCGAATTGTGCCATGATAATAATGTTGGTAATACATTGTTGATACTACGACAATGTTACGAAGATGTTATGATAATATTGGGAAGCAAAACATATCAATACCACGATGTTGATACAATAATATTATGATATTAGATTGAGCAATATAATATTACAATTCACTACGAATATATTTCATCAATAACCATTCATAATATCACTTATGAATATATATATATATATATATATATATATATATATACAAGGAAAATATGCACGAATACGTAATGACACACCCATACTCTCGATGTATAAATTGCTATTCACAATCTACCCATGCCTACTAAACCTCCTAAAAACCTCGAAGATATCTAGAAAGTTTTCCCCAAAAGCCCTTGCGCCTCAGGATTGATCTATCTATGAGTCTTAGATGATCTCGAACCTAGACAAAAAGATGTTCTACAAGTCGTCAAGAAGAAGTTGTGCTACTTTAATTTCACGAGTTAAAATGACATACAAATTGAGGTAGAACAAACAAGAAAATAAATTAGGAAAACTTACAATAAAATGTCCCCGTCGAAACGAGAGATCCGAATATCTAGGTTTGAGGTTTGGGGAGTGAGCAGAACTAGATGATTCAAGGAAAAATATAGAAAACCCCAATTTTCTCTTTCTCCACTTCGTGCTTAGAAGAAAATAGAAATGGATTCCTACGACCTTGGGAAATATGCCACGACTACGAGAAAGATGCAATACTACAAATAAATAATATCATAAAGGGAAACTAATAATATTATTTATTTGCAAAAAATTTATACAAATTTCCAAAACCTTACAACAATACGATGGGTTCACTTCATGAAGTAATTTGTTGATTTGAATGGGAAATAGTGTGTTCTCTCGAGCTATGAAATTTTGACGATTTTGTGCAGCAATACTTCCGCGTAAAATTAAAGAATTTATTCTACAATCATATCATTGGTTACATACTCCTCAATCAAAACACAATCACTATGTGTGGATATATAAATACAAACGGACATTTATTTGTGGTAGCATTACAGAATAAGGCAAGCTTTTAACATGTTTTGGATATTACCCTGCGTGTATCAAGCGATACGGTAGACAACGAGATAAATGTGAATCTATCGAAGCGAGTAACCTAGTAGTAAGTGCAGGTATCTTGTTTGAACTTGATAGGCTTTGTGCGAGTTGAGTCGATAACCAGAGAGCAAGATATATGAACTTTATGCTTCGTCTTCACCAAGCTACCGACCACATAGCTTCGTGCCCGTGCTTCAAATTGCAGCGTTAACGGGACCTGAACGGCATTGTTGTTGGAGGGTGATAGGCCTGATCCGGCCCCATATACGGGTACTTTAGTCCCTTCCAAATTCACCAACAGAATCCGGTGGCTCTTTCTTGGCTGGTAATGTTTCTTCAGCTGCATATGTAACATTGAATTGAGCATGGTTTTGGGCAATGGCTGTGTATATATATATTATTATTTTTTTCAGTTTGGACTGCATTTCTCAGATACATGTTTATAACCTGATAATTTTCGAACGTAAGCATTACACCTAATTTAAATGGCAACCTATAAACCATAACAAGTAACAAATCCAAAACCTATGCTGCTAATGTACTATACTTTCCCATTTGCTGTGTTTCTTTAATTAGGGGAAAACTAGAATATCGAACAAGGTCATAGATTATACCTGCCCCGTAGCGACAGAAATGTCCGAGTAGAGTAGATTGATCGGACTTGAGCTGACATGGATGCCGAAAAATGTAGCTGGATTGTAAACGCTGATCCTTAACGAGGCGTTCAGAGTAAACATGTTCGTAGGGACACCAGTATCATCAGTACCAGAACCGACATAAAAATCATCCACCGTTAAGCTCTGAAAGATCAAAATTATGCACCACAAAGTGAAAAGAGTATTCCAATAATAATAATAATAATAATTGTAACTGGCGAAAATGAGAGCAAATTAATTTCTGATGAAAGGCATGTTAGATTGTATTTAATAGGGTACAATAATAGTGAACTCAACAAGCCAAGTCCAGGCTTGCAAAAGGACCCATATCTAATAATTGACATTCCAATTCATTTTCTTATTTCATGATCTAATTTAATAAACAGACATATGATTCATAATGAAATTGCCTCACTTACCCATTTATTGATTGTTAAATAAAGTACTAATGGATTTAATTCAACATAGTAATATGTTTCACTAGATACGCTATGAAAAAAAAAAAGTATTTTAGTATTATAAAAAGGCCAATTTTGATTGAAACTATGGGACCATTAATTTAATCAACTCTACTAATTTGGCATCTTCCTAAAATTCAGCACTGAAATAACAAATTCATCAAAACATAGCAAAATTTTAGTGACAAGATTTTAGAGTAGAAAAATAACAGAGTGAAATTTATGCAAACCTTGACAGTAACTTGAGCTTTGAAAGGCCTAGCAGCCCCCCAAATAATCAGGCAAAACACAGTAAACAGCAAAACAAACCCCAAAAACCCCAGCACAGCTTGGAACCTTCGGGTAAACGCCACGTCATCGTCGTACCCATCGTACTTCCCCTCCTCCATGATCACATTACACTCCGGCCACCCCTTCTCGTTCCGCTTCTTCCTCCCAGATGATGAATGGAAAATCCCCGAGAATCGCGTGGACGACGAGTTCCGGGAGTGGGACGTGTGGGACGGGTGCAAGGGCGAGTCCATCGGGGTGTTGGAGTTGGGTGTCGGTTGCAGAGACGATGACTTGTCGCCATCGTGGGAGTCCCGCGAGGGGCTCTGTACGTAGTACGCGATCGGCCTTTTCGGGGATCTTGAGGGGGATGATGGGGCTAGGCTTGTAATATCGGATTCTGATTTTGTGTGCATCATTTTTCGGGAAAAACAGAGTAGGTAGTTTTTCTATTAAATTCTGAAATCTGAAGCAAAACAAGCTCAAATAGACACTAATAATTTGAAATTTAAGATAATTTGATGGAGAATTTTATGAATTATCGTTGAATTGGAGAGGTGCAGATGGGTTCTTAGTCTAATGCTCGGAACAGAATAGGTGATTGGGTAATTAAAGCTGAAATTTGAAGCAAAAAATTAAGCTCAAACAGAGGCTAATTTCATATGAATTAAACTGAATAAATAGTAAACTTAAGATAATTTAAAGGAGAAATTGATGAATTGTTGGTGAATTGGCTGAACAAGAGAAGGTGGAGATGGGTTCTTTGTCAAGTACTCTGTTTTTGAAGGATGAGAGAGAGAATTGAATTAATTAACAAGTTTCAGAGGAATATACACAAAACCCAGATACAAAAAAAAGCTAAAAAATAGAAAATTTGAAAAATAAAGAGAGAATTTAGGGTGAATTGAGAAAAAGAATGGAATTTGACTAATGCTCTGTTTATGAAGAATGAGAAACAGAGGTAGAGAAGTGAAGTGAATAACTAATTGCTCTCTAATTGTGTGTACTGAAATGCGAAAACAGATGATTTATGATAAACCTTTGTACAACCAGTTAAGCATGCTTGGTGGAGGCTAGCTGGATGGGGAGAGATTGAAAGAGAGAGAGAGAGAGAGAGAGAGCAACAAACTGTTAGAGAAAGTGGGGCATGTGTATCCGAGCCTGGTCCCGAGCCTACGAGTGCCATAGCTTTGGGTTAAAAGTGTCGGCAGCTTAGGAAAAGTGTCAAAATTATTTCAACTTTTGTCTTAAATTTATTGGTTAAATACATGTTTTAACTTACATCCCATCGAGAAAATAATAAAAATATTTGTTTGGTGCTACAACCACTATTTGTGGGGTGTTTGCATTAATTTGCTTATCAAAATAGCCTTTTTCCAGAATGTTGACACGCACGTATTATATGATCATAATTATAACCATGCGAATCATCTTTATATTCCCTGCTTTTAACAGTGGAGTTGATCAAAATAATCTCAACTTTTATAAAAGTCGGGACCAAAATCATCGCTTATGGAAGATTTGGGGACTATTAGTGATCCAATTGAAACTATCAGAATCAAATAGAATTTCTACCAAACGAAAAAAAACTTATTCATATTATTTATGAAAATAATGTATTAGACGTATTTTGTTGTTAGATGAAGAATTTTAAATTGTGATTGGTGCAAAAGCATCATATTACCATATTTAACGAAAATTAAGCACACAAGTGTTGGCGTATCATTATCACCAATTAACTACTCTTTAGTTAATAATAACTAATTAACAACAAAAAGCAATGCCATCCCCATGAAAAAAATTTATTCGATTACGTTACTTGCTGGCACGACAACAAAATTTTAATACATTCATCAATAGAATACACTTAGAAACTATAACATCCAAATATTTATTTTGCCATATCAGCTAATAGAAAAATCGATTAAATTTATTGGATGGACAATCGTTTCTCAAGATCAAAATACATCTCCACAAGAATTATCATCATCTTCTAATTATTTCTTTATCTATCTATTCTTTCACTATGGTGGAGGATGTATCATGTTCTTCCATTTTTTTTGTAGCACTAGCCAAATTTTAACAAATTTTTATTTATGTAAAAGCTCTACCTGAAGAATTATCAATTTTAAAATTTTCACTTACTCTACTATTTATATAATATAATATTGTTATTGTTTTTTCACAAGAATAACATTTCGTGATTTATTGTCTAGCAATAACTTTAAATATTTTTTAGTAAAATACTGTTTGGACAAAATTTTTAAATACTTATCTCTATTTTTCATGCTATTATCTATATTTATAGAATTGAATAAAATTTTGAATTAATACTTTACACAGTTATAGTCTAAATTGCAATAAACAATTTATATATTATTTTATATTAAATTTATATTCATATTATTTTGTTGTGAAAGTTAGAAAGTATGATATTTTAGTTAATTTTGTGGAAGAAATGAGAAGTAATGAGATTGAAGATAAAAAAAAAAATTAGCCATATATTATTCTTTCTACAGTGTAAGTAAATAATCTAGCCCATAAATTACTTTAAATTCATTTGCCGCAACTGGCGTATAAACCAAAAAGCCCAAGAGATTTTCATATTGTAAAGCACATGACTTGTTCTTTATTAGGCATTTTTAATTTTTTCTCCAATAATTTTGTCTTTCTTTTATTGGCAATTTTATTTTATTTTATGTTGCTTTCCATTTTGGTCACAAGACAAATGGAATATCTATTTTGAGTAATTTAGTATTTTCAATATGAGAAAAAAACAATAAAAAGGATCACATTTGTTACCTTTTGAAATTATTATGACCAAATCTGTTATGTTTCTAAAATTTGGTGACAAATATTATTACAAATAGAACTATGGGGACTAAAATAGTATTTTAGTTGAAAATAACATGAAATTTTGGGAATTATATTGGCACTCACTATTTTACTTTGGCACGTCCATTTAATTTTTTATTCAAATTACTATTGTCACCATACCTAATAATTTTTAGCACCTCACACAATTTATTTTTTAAAATATATATCAATGAAAGTATATTACAAATATAAAAATTTTAAAATTCAAAAAAATTATTACTTTTACAAAATCGAAAATGGTTTCACAAAATCAAAATCAATTTCCAAAATAAGCATGTCTTCATCTTCATGGCAACGTCAAAATATTTTAAAATATTGTTCTTAACATTTAAAATATTTGATACCATAAACACAGCTCACTTACACATTTAATACCGTTTTGCAAACCCATCAAAAGAATAAATAAACCCCAAAATTCCGTTCTAGGAATCAATATATCAATTATGTGTATATCATCTAACTCGGATAAATAAAAATTGAATATTTTGTTGCAGGTATTGGGCAATTTTTAGGGAGTATCAAATCATTTGTATTTAATCAATCAATTCGGATAAATGATTAAACATTTCCTTCTAGGTATTGAATGAATTCTAAGTTTAGACAATATAGGTACAAATTGAGATGTATATATATATGTGTATGTATAATGGTTCTGTTAATGACATATATTTGAACATGAGAATTGAGAAGAAAATTGATTACCTTCTAGTGAAGCGTTCAATGATAATCAAAATCTTCACCAAAGTATTATAAAAAGTATAAAATATATATATTAGAGAGAGTGTGTTTTGATTTAAGAAATTATGGTTTAGATGTAGAAGATGATGTGTGGTGTTATAAATAATTAGTGTGGTACCAATTGAAAAATTAAATCTAAATTTATTAATGTGATGCCAATAATATTAATAACATGTAATAGAAGAGTGTTAATGGTAATGTGGTGTTAAAAGTAAAATAATGGGTGGTAATAAAATTGCAGGAAACTTTTTGAAACATTTTAGTATTTTCAGTGTGCATCCTATGGTTTCATCCGAAATTCTATTTTGTCTCTATAGTTTCAATTGAAACACTAATAGTATCTAAGTTATGAACAAGCGATTATATTGGTCCTTGTTGTTAGACTCATCTTAATTTGATCAATGAGAATCGTAGCAAATACTAACCATGTCTGATTTATTCAAGGGTTAAATAGTTTTTATTAAAAAGCTTCATGTAAATATTGTGTTCTATTAGAATTTAGTATTTTTAATATGATAAAAAGAATACAATTAAACAAATATATAACTTTTTGAAACTATGGGGACCAAATATTTTATGATTGTAAATCTTGGGGACCATTGTAACTGTAATTACAATCATGGGGACCGAATATAATTTTAGTTGAAACTATAAGGACCATTATTAAGACTCTTGGCGCCCAAATTAACTAAAAGGACCATTATTAAGACTCTTGGCACCAAAATATAATTTGGGCAAACCTATTGGTATGTATTATTTTATTTTTGGTATCTCATTTAAATTTTAATTCAAATTACTATTGACACTATATCTAATAACTACTAGTATCTCATACAATTTATTTCCTGATCTACCAATAGCTAATTTCTTCAATTATGTTGTCAATTTTATTCTAGGTTTTATTAATCTATTGATGATCATAGAATTACCATTAATGTTTATAGTATCTAGACTAGCAACTAATTAGTTTCCCAAAAGCTTCCATTCAAAGCCGCAATTATTTTTTAGTTTTTTTTTTTTCCTAAAAAAATTTGATGCTTCTTACCAATGTTAAAACGTATTTACAAAAAAAAGAAAATAGAAGTGAACGAATGCTCCGTCGTAAGGGAAAGTAAATTGAAGGTTTATGCAGTCTTCCATATACAGACGTGTGAGTATGAAAATTGGTGAAAAAAATTTAACATCTATTGTAATATATCCATTAATCATTAAAATCTTCTCAAAAGTATTATAAAGAAAATTATATATATATATATATATATATATATATATTAAAGAGATTGTTTTGATTGAAAAAATTAAGATTTGATATTTAGATTTGTAATGAGAAGATAAAGTAGAGAAAGTGTGTTTAGAGGAAAAAGATGATGCGTTGGATTTGGTGCTAACAAATCAAATCCAATTTTATTATTGTGTTACTAATAGTATTAGTAACATGAGATAAAGGATGTCAATAATAATGTGGTGCCAAAGAAAAAATGATGGATATCAATAAAATTGTATTATAATTTTAGTTCGGACGGACCTTCATGGACCATTATAAGACTCTTGAGACCAATCAGAATCAAATCACTGGAGTTAAAAGCGCCTTGTTTGAAAAATGAGCTTCCAGGTTTCCAATAACAAGATCAGCCATAGCTTTTCGGGTCTCAAAAGTTCCACTTCCTACATGAGGTGCAAGCACCACATTGTCAAGCTTAAAGAGCTCCTCGGGCACATGAGGCTCGTGCACAAACACATCGAGCCCAGCACCACCTAACCGCCCTTCAACCAGGGCAGATACCAACTCGGGCTCATCCACGTGTGGGCCCCTCCCGATGTTGATGAGGACACCCCTGGGACCCAACGCGTCCATCACTTCGCGGTTGATGATGTGGCGAGTTTCTTCAGTTAGTGCGCATGCAACGACAAGGACGTGACAGTTTGAAGCTAATTCAAGGACACTCGGATAGTACTTGTAGTTTGTGTCTGATTTTTTTGATCTGGAGTAGTAACTGATTGGGCAGTTAAATGCTTCGGCTCTCTTGGCAATTGCTGAGCCGATCCTGCCCAGTCCAACGATGCCTACTGATTTTCCGGTGAACTACAAGAAAATACAGGAAATGCCAATGAGTACGACATATTAGAACATAATGTTGAAAACAATGTACATACCTTCATATATTGTAAGCCACGAATTCACACCTGTCATTCGCAACTACTGAAAGCATTTTCGATACATTGGTCTGTTGATGAAATTTCACAAGTCCAAAAGTTCTGCAGTTTTTACATCTTCCAAAAAAACCGCAGGCCAACGTTGTTTCTAGCATTTCAATAAAAATTCGATGTTTTTTAACCTTTAGCACAAAACCCTCGAAGACAATGTGTTTAAACTTTGTTAGCGCTAAGGATGCTTGCGTCCATTCTGGGCCGTCCACGCTGAGGGTGCGGTCCACAAGCCAGTGACTAATGGTTCAGATTCAACAGTCGCAACAAAGGCAATCTAACAATCACTTTACTGTAGTACGAACAACAGAGCTAATTGTAACAACTTTAGTAACGATGAGGTGACAAAAAGGGGTCAATAGAACAGCACCAGATGCTGAGTCATTAGATGAAAACCAGGGTGATATTCAGTACGAAACGTCTTAGTTCTACGGCTACGACCCAACAAAAGATGGACCTCGACAAGTCAGTGTGACTAAGCGCCAAAGATGGGTAGAAATCTATTACAAGACCGCAACATTTGTAAACAATTCAGCCCATAAAGAACAAACAGATCTTTCAAGCTTAGTCAATTGTCGCCTGTATTAGAATTGCATCCATTAGTTGTAAATTCTTAAAACTAACCAATTGTCGCCTCTATAAAACAAATAAACAATCAATTCTAAACTCAGGAAGTTCCTCAATTCTAGACAAACTATAAATAATTTTCTGCAAACAAAAATGAAAAACAAAATATATATATATAAAAAAAAAGATACCTTGGTGGTTAATTTAAAGTCTCTATTCTTCCACAGCCCGCTCCTTACAAACCTATCCGACTCGCACATCCTCCGCAGCACCGCCAATATCAGTCCAATTGCCAGGTCGGCAACATCCTCCGTCAGCACATCCGGCGTATTACTAACTCTAATCCCCTTCTCCCTACACTTGTTCAGGTCAACCTGTTGGACAATAACATAAATAAAGAGTTCCAACTTCAAGTACTAGGGTTCCTTGATCGTAACTTTCAAACAAAAAAGTTAATTTTTTCTTAAATTAACAAAAAAACTGAATACAACAAGTTTACATCTCATTTAGACCAAAATAACACAAAAATTCAACTCATAATATAAATAATTAAATACAATCCAATTTTTAAGTAAAAAAACAAATGATCTTACCAGCCGTAACCAAATAAAGGACTAAATAGCTCAATTCTCCAAGTATAAATCGCACCACTCTAAATAAAAATTATTACAACAGCAACGATAAGGAACAAATAAAAATAGCACGGGCAAATAAGTGTTCAATTTGACTGAGTTCATTCCTTTAAGGGGATTTAAAATTCCAGTGGTGTTAAAATGGGCAAGACTTGCACGTGAGGAAAAATATTAGAATATATTATTTCAATCCACAAATAAATTAGTATCACGTATGACTGGACTCATTCTTCTACAAGGATTTAAAATATAATATTATAATGTAATTATCATGAACAACGTAGATGGTAGTTTAACAATGAGACACTTGTGATGAATAAAGTTCACAGAGGTTGAGATAGCTGTCTTATCCCCTATCATTATTAGGAACTCTGAGAGTGATGGGATGCCTCTTTAATATAAAAATTAAATTTTTTATTATTCTCGTTTTAACTACCACATCCGATTCTATAATTGTTAACTGGATGGCTGCATAATGTTTTAACAATTGGTCACGTAATATTCTTACGTATATGTTCATTATTTTAGCAATTAAAATTTTTTAAAAAAAATTATATTTCTATCAATTAAGCAATCACAAATCTAGAAATTTCTTAAATTAAGTAATTAGATGCACGTATCCATAAATTTAATACAATATAATCTGCAAATTCTTTTTATTTATTGGACTATTATCTTCAGATCTAACAAACTAAAACTAATTTAATCTCCTAATCATTTTTCTAAATATTATATATTCACTATTTTTACATAAAAATAAAAAAAAAAATCAAAATTTCCCATCAATCTTTAAATATTATCATAATTAATATTATTGTTTTCGCTCTGATTACGATATATGGCTCCATGGTTTTTGACAACTTGCTGTATAAGTTTTTGATACTTGGCCACGTAGTATTCTGACACATGAGTTCATTAATTTAGCAATCAAAATTTTAAAAAATAAATATATTCTATCAATTAAGCAATCACAGATCTAGAAATTTCTTAAATGAAGCAATTTGATGCACATATGCACAAATATAATACAATATAATCTGCGAATCTTTTTACTTTACTAGACTATTTTCCCCAAATCTAACAAACTAAAACTAAAACTAAAAGGTCTCGTTTAATCTCCTAATCATTTTTCATTTTAAAATATTATATATTCACTATTTTTACATAAAAACAAACACAAAATCAAAATTTCCCCATCAATCTTTAAATATTATCATAATTAATATATATATATATATATATATATATATATTTAGAAATATTATCATAATACGATTCCCACCAAAACTAAAACTAACCTAATTGATATTATTTTTTCTTAAAAATATTATTATAGTATAAATCCCAAAAAACTTGAAATCATAAAAAAAAATGATAGAACAAGCAAAACAAGAAGACGTCATAATTGTTTTTATTAAAAATAATATTATGAGATAACTAAAACTTATAATTCCACAAAACCTAAACTTCTTAAAAATTAAAATTTATTAAATTGTATTATCTTATTTGAAAAAATTACATAAAATAGAATTCCACTAAACCTAATCATATTTAAAACATATAAAACATATATCTATAGCACAATTACAAAAACCAATTCCATGTATTGGAACAAAATCATAAATATTATAATTTAAAAAAATTAAAATTATTTATGTTGTAGAGTTTTATAAAGTTCTCCATTCAATTATTTTTATTCCATTTGTGACTAATTTAGGATTTATAGAAAATAAAACTTATCATAATATAACTTCAACAAACATAAATTTATTGAAAAATATAAATTATTAAAATTATATTGTGTTATTTAAAAATATTTCCATAATATAATTCTTCTAAAATTAATCTTCTTGAAAATATATATAAATATATTTTTAAAATATAGCAAAATGACTATATTCATTGAAGTAAGCGAAAGAGAATATAATTCTTTGAGAGAAAAAAAAAAGATAATATGTATTTAAGTTAGAAAGTTATAGCTTTATTATGTCAATGACAATTTATTGATAAAAATTTATATATTTAAAAAATGAAAAAAAAAAGTGAGAGAATTATGTAAAAGTTGTCCCTTGGACTTTCACAAACATGAATTTAACTAATTGACACATCTCCCAATTTTTGGATAATAGATCTTATCCTAATAGAATTCCATCAAACAAAAAATTCTTGAAAAATAAAACTTAATTATTGAAATTATATTTTTATTTAAAAATAGTCTCATAATATACCAAAATCTAATATTTTTTTCAAACAAATAAAACTTATTAATTTAATAATATATCAAAACCAACTCTATGAATTGGAATAAAATGATGAAAATTATAGTTTTGAAAATTTATAAAAATGATTTTTGTTGGAAAATTTTTGTTTCTAATGTCATTATCAATTTACGAGTAACAATTTATATATTAAATAAAATTTAATAATAATATAAAAAAATTGCAATTGGTATATGTTAAATGTATAATATTAGAATAAAGATGTACAGTAAATTTATAAAATTATTACAGAAAAGGTAGAAAAGAAAATTTGCAATGTCATTT
Source organism: Embelia ribes (assembly GCA_001753735.1). Classification (NCBI taxonomy): domain Eukaryota; kingdom Viridiplantae; phylum Streptophyta; class Magnoliopsida; order Ericales; family Primulaceae; genus Embelia; species Embelia ribes. The sequence goes on along the minus strand of MKEJ01095158.1, from coordinate 4,101 downwards.
ATAGTGAATCAATAGAGAATAAATATAAAATTAATGACGATGCCAAAAAAATACTAAGGAATATCATTAACAAATTAAATAAATTAATCCATATCACTCTTGCAGGGCCTACACACTAGTTGATAATGAATTTCGTCCCCAAATAAGTTTTTGGATTGTCTGGGCAACTTTTTTAAGGCGTTTTAAAATATAATAAAAATATCAAATTTATTTTTATTTTATATTAAAAATAAAAACCTCCACTTTTTTTACATTCAAATATAAAATTGCTGTTTTACAAAACCTTCTAACAAGTGCCCGGTAAAATTGGACACTTATTTATGGAAATAGCTTGTAATGGGCTAGTTTGGTAATAAGCAAAAGTAGCTACTTTTGTAGTTTTTATTTAAAAATAAAAATATGTGTTTGGTAAATATATATATATATATACTAATTTATATTTTTTAAACATAAAAATATACTTCAGTAAAAGTAAGATTTTTGATACTCTTATAAAAAAAAAGTATATTTTTCTCACAATTTATATTATTACTAATTACTTTTCATTACTTTCAATACTATATATATATATATGTGTGTGTGTGTGTGTGTCTTTTTCCATTTTTAACAAATGCCAGTATTACTTAAAAATATATATTTTTTATTAAAATTTATATATTTTTTTATATTTATATTATATTTTTATAGTTATAAGATTTAACCAAAAGTAGTCAATCAAGAAATAGTCAATATTAATAATAAGCTTTTAGCATAATTAATAATTTAAAGCAACCTTATCCAAGCCAACGCTGAAGCTCGAAACGATCTCGAGCTCCGGCAGCGACTCGATCAGCTCGGCGCTGGCTCCCACACTGGCCCCCACCACGGCTCGGATGGCCGCCGCGTTTTCCCTGATGAACTGGTTGGGGTCAGCAGCGGTCCAGAGGCGGAAGAGGTTGAAGCGGCGTTCGAGCTCTTGTTCTAGGTAGGAGTCCACCGGACATGTCATCAGTATCCCGATCGTATCCATTTTCGCCCGCCGAGAGAGAGAGAAAGCTCTTCCGTTACGGATTTTGTTTCATTTCATTTTTTTTGTGTTTGTGTGTAATTTATATTTGGCAGCTTAAGCTCCGTGGTCGTTGGTTTTTTCTTTTTTTTTTTTTTTTGGTCGTTATATATTTTGTGCTTGTCATTTTGTAGATGCCTTAAGATTCTAATTTTATACTTCGCATGCTTGAGTTATCTAATAATTGAGCTTTGTCTTGGTAGTTTACTAAATTATTGATCAACCAAACTAATGGAAAATTTTAAATTAATAAACTGAATGAATCTCTTTCTCTACAAATTTTCAACTATTTTCGACATTGATCGAGTTATGTATCGTGTTGTAGTCTCTCTTTGTTTAAATGTCGCATTTACGACAAAAAATCTGAATTCATTGATACATGTCAATGGTATAATACTGATTGTAGGAAAAGGGAACTTCATCACGATGACTAAACTAATCGTTTATTGAACTTTATAGTTCCAAGTCTCATTTACACTCAGTTGCTATAACAATATTACAAAAATTTCAACAATGATTATATTTGGTACCGAACTTCAATTGCACTTGTGAAACACTCAATTAAGCACATCGTAAACCATTAAAATCGTATCGATCGAGCTAAACAAGATTTACGTAAGAGTAAACTATTTCTTTTAAATCAATTATGTTGTTACTATCTGCTTTTAATATTAGGAATATATCACGAAAGGGTACAAATGTGACACTTTTTCTTCAACTCCGGGGACCAAATCCTTCTGTTTTTTCCCCCGAACTTGGGGAACTGTTGGTGTTTGAATTGAAACTCGGGGACAAAAGAGAATTGCCGTCCAAATTATGGGATTATTGGTGTAATTTATCCCACTACAATGGGCCATACATAAAGGACATATATAAAGGTTCATTAACTGCGTCATATAAAGGACCACAACTTAGGACAAAACTAATCAATTGGGACAAATCCATTTAAAAGACGCCATCATTAAATAAAATTATATGTCACTTCAATGCCAATAATGTTGCTAAAATATGTAAATCTCATTTGCCCAAATCACATCAAAAGTATGTTTAAATGGATAACATAAGTGTTACATGAACAATCATTCTTAGCTACTCAGGCACAATCGATTAATTCCTTCCAATACCAAATTATGAAAGCAAATATGTAAATATGCATGCATATAGAGAAACAAAAAACATTATGATTTTTTTTTCACGAGACTCACTTATTCTTTAGGGCTACGTCTTTTAATTATAATAAATTATTATAATTACAATGAAATAATCCAAAATATGTTTGACGAAGAATTCTCAAATTATCCAAACATGTAGAATTACCTACAACCCAAGAAATTTTGACTTGAAAAAAATTTATTTTCTAATAACTTTTCATTAGAATTACTCCGCAACTCAGTATCATTTTTGCCAATCGATAAGTCTAAGAATTTCTATTTTATTAATCATATTTCACACCTATTTTCAAAATTTATGGGACCAAATACACGAAAGAGACTCTTCACATTACTTACAAGAAGAATCCAAGAAAACACATCCTCAAACCATGCGACAATCACCTATCCAATTGAAAAATGAAGCAAATCAACACCTCCATCATGGCTCAAAACCTCCCATAAGAAAGAAGTGATCCTCTCTTGTCTTTTATGCATATAAGCAAGCCTTACGTATGTTTCTATAGCCACAAATGATCTTATAATTCAAATAGGAAATAAATCATAATCAAATCTCGAATCAATGTATGGCATAAATCGATTTTAACCAAAATAGTATATGTTGATCCATCACCAACCAAAGTCATGATTTATTACTAAAACTTGAAAGTGATTGTCAGCTTCTTTCGATTCTGAATTCGCTCGACAGTATTCCTGAGACTATTATTGATTTCAATATCAAAATTCCGTGTGCAATTGGTCACCACTTGTTAGTATACTTAGCAATTACAATGGTTCAAATTTACCAAATATACACATTTCTAAGTTTTGTTTTGGGGTAAATTACACTTTGCTCCATGAGGTTTTTGACAATTACAGAATACCCCCTAAGGTATCAAAAATTACAACTTACCCCATGCACAACCTCAACTTTGAATTACATTAAAAAGACAGCATTACCCTCATTTTCTAAGTTAATTTCATTAGTTTGAATTATATTTAAAAAGATTAAAATAAGATCTTATGTCCAAGAAAAACATAATACATTTCTATATAATTATATACCATAATGTTTTTTAATAAATTATAATAAAACTAAAAAGTAACATCACTTTGTCTACTCATACTATTTCATGTTCAATTCTTATACTTGGATCCAAAATAGGGTGAGTGTTGGTTATGTTTACAGTTGTGGAGCTTGCGGCGGAATTGGCAAGAAAATACCAATGGATGGAGTTTGAAATCTTGTCAGATTCGGCACAATGTCATAGAAGCTGTTAAAGATTTTCGGGACACGGATACTAGAGATGGACTTCATGAGTGGCTTCAGAGTGTTCGGCCCTATTGCGAAATGCGACATCTTGGTCGATAAAAAAGATTAATGGAGTGCAAAACTCTTGGGTGGGCGGCTTCCGTCCAGTGGCGTGGAGTCATTATATATGCTTATATTCCATTACTAAAATGGCGGTTGGTTAATGAATTAGACCCGCCATTATATTTCTCGGAGGATACCATCTCGGGTATGCTCGTATACAAGAAGCTGTTAAGTGTTTAGTTTTTTTGTAGGGAGGACATTAGCTTTGTTTCTGTTTTGGTTGTTTTGGTTTGAAATGTGAGTGAGTACTAGTACGAGTTTACCCAAGGAATTAAAAACTGAACCGGATCGGCAGGTTCAATCGGGAATCGGTGCCCAGGACGGTTCGGGCGACCATAAAAACTGGATATATTTTGAACCGGTCTAACAACCGATGAACCAGTCAAAAACTGGTCAAAATCAGTCACAAATCGGTTCATTTTTTTTTTTAACTTATGGTTGTATAATTTTGAATGTTATATATTAAGTTAAAACATTTGTAAATAAATTTTATTTTTTAATGTTATGAAATTATATAATATTAATCATATTAT
>MKEJ01095155.1:0-13712 GCA_001753735.1 Embelia ribes | reverse complement strand
CTCAATAGAACACCTTCCGGTCCATCTGCCTTATAAAGCAAGAATAGCTGGTCCCATGCAGTATCGATGGATGTGTCTATTTGAGAGATATATCAAACACTTAAAGAAAAATATGAAGAATAAAGCTAGGGTTCATGGATCAATTGCCAATGCTTATTTGACAGAAGAAGCATCACTATTTTGCTCACATTATTTTGAGCCTCATATACACACAAGGCACAGAAAAGTGAATCGTAATGATGACGGTGGGACAGAAGTTGATTCAATTCCTGGAAATCTCTCCATATTCACTCATCCTGGACGTCCTTACGGTAAGTACATGAAAAGGCCACTTGATGATGGAGAATATTAAATTTAGTAAGCTGAATTGAGAAAATGAGTTCGCTAGGATTCGTTACTCTGTCTAACCGACAAAACTGCAATTTTCCCTAGTATACTTGCTAGGATTCGTTACTCTGCCTCTAGCATTTAAATCATCCTCTCGGATTGGCCATCCGTCTAAGGATGAAACGATATACTCATCGTCTACTCCGTCCCCAAAGCTCGCTGAAAACTCGACCAAAATATCGATACAAAACCGAGGATCCCTATTCGAAACAATCAAAATAGGAGCCCCGTGCAATATGATAATCCCATCGATATATAATCAACAAAGCTTCCCAATAAAATCGGTAGTACGCATCGGAATAAAGTGCACAGACTTGGTCAGTCTATCCACCACAACTCATATCGCATCACATCCGTGCCTCGACCTCGACAAACCCACTACGAAATGCATCGCAATTCGCTCCCACTTCCACTCGGGAACTAGCAACGGTTGTAATAAACTACTAGGCCACTTGTGTTCAGCATTCACTTGCTGAAAACGTCAAACACCTCGAAACAAACTCTGCCACGTCTTTCTTCATACTCGGTCACCAAAACTGTCGAGAAATATCATGGTACATCTTCGTACCACTGGGATAAACTGTTAATCTCGAATGATGCGACTTTCACAAAACTTCATCTCGAATCAACTCCGGAACAAAAAGTCAATCCTAAAACCATAGGCTCCCATCATCAGAAACGGCCCAACGGTCCAGACCATGCTCACTAAGCGCATGCACACAGTAGGCATTAAAATCGTCATCGATCCATTGTGCCTCAATCACACGAAAAATCAAAATAGGCTGCACCTCAATAGTATATAACATAGCTCCACTTCCCACTCCAACACAATTGATTTGTCATGTATTCTTCTTGGGTTGTGTATTTTTTTCACGGGTAGCTTTTCTACAATATTATATTTACATATATTTGATTATCCATGCAGTTATTTTGGGATTGAATATCCACCACAAGTGGCATCATATCATCCTACATGTTTAGTTTTAATTTCATATAAAAATCACAATGAAATACATGAGGAACAAGACAAAGAAATTTGACACAAATTAATGGTCAATGCTGGACCATTCTCATTGAGAAAATAATAAAATAAGACGAAAATTTATAACAGCTCCATTCAAAATTTTAAAAATTACGTATTTAAATATGTCTAAAACTATGTTACCAGTTCTTGGCAAACCTTGCCTGTCTTGGCATTCTAAAATGGGGGAAAGTCTCCAAGTGTACGAAAAGCCTCTCTCTAGTGCGTAAATTATTTTATATTTTAACTGGATATATTTTATTAAGAGATTATAAAGTATAATAATTTAATATGTAAATATAATGAGAATGTCAATTTTATATTTTAAAATAAAATAAAAATAAAGTTGATATTTTTATTATATTAAAATATTAAATTTTTATTTTTAAAACTTTCATTCTCAATTAAAATATGCAATAATTTGTTGACAATATATCATATTTGATTTACGTTAATCTCGATCACTAGATTAAAATTTATTATTATTATTATGCAATTATTATTATTATTATTATTAAATATTAATTTTTTTGTCTTTTTGAGAAGAAAAACCTCATTAAATTATCATGGTGAAGTTTCACTAAAATATCATTTTCTGAATAGAAATTGTGAGAGTGATCGTATATATGTTTATATGAAATTAAGAGAGAACGAACAACAGAATAAAATAAATTAAGAGTGAATATCTATTTTATGGCTTTTGTTCTAAATCTCCTCCGCTGATTATATTTTCACACTAGCATAAATAGAGATGCTACATACACCAGGCTTTTGATGATTTGTTCCAAATATTGAACCTAAAATTAGGCAAAAGAATAATATATGTCTATTCCTCTTGACCGTAAGATTGATAAAGATCAGCAAATTCTCTTTAGAGTTTATTAATTAAATCTTTACATATTCACTCCATTTTATTAGCAAAATTTACATGAGTTTAAAATGTATGAATTCTTAAAAACAGATTAAATATAATTATCAAAATATTTTTTAATTATATACATATAATTTTGTTCCATTAGCGTGCCTCTAACTACATTGATACAAGTATTACAAAACGAAATGCGTGTAACAATGTTGAACGAGAAAATAACTTTCGATAGGAATGAGTGGCATCGAAAAATTTACGTCAATGACTGATGTGATGTCTTATTTTGTTCCATTTAGGTTATCCCAATTTATTTAGATTCTCAAAACTTAATTGATGATGACCACCACGATGATACATATAATTATACTAATAATTATTTTTTTTAGACTTGCAACTCTAGGCCTGTTGGGTCACCCTGTTTATGACTACTTTTAGTAAATGATTGATTAAAGTTATAAACCCAAATCTCAATAGCAATACTTTTTTGTTTTTCTCAAACGCAAAGCCTTTACGGATTTTGTATTGTATTGTCCCATTTATTTTATTTCTCCTAAGAAAATAGCTATTTATACATCACAATTCCTCTCTCTCTCTCTCTCTCTCTCTGAATCTTGTCCTACAGAGACAGAAAATTTCCTTCTATTTACCCTAATTTTTTCAGAAATTAGCGGTGGCTGAGTTGACTTTCGATCAGACACTTCGTTGACTCTTTTTGCGGCCAAATTCGCCGATCTCCGGTGACCCTCCGGCGATTTCTAGCCAAATTGACTTCAAAATTAAGTTTTCTAAAGATTCATTGCTTCAAACCCATTTGGGAAAAAGAATAAAAATAATTTCTCTCTCTCTCTCTCTCTCTCTCTTCTGGGTTTTGCTTCTGTGACGGATCTGATTCTCTGATTAAAAGCAGTGGAATTTTTTAGCTCCGAAAAGCAAAAACGCAGAGCAATTTCAAAAAATGATGAGGACGAGGACTAAAACTACTGGGCTGTCACAAATCAACGGTGACAGTGGCGGAGGGGATCGCCGGAGATCGGGGAGGGGCGGCGCCGGCGACGGGGAGTGGGAGATGAGGCCCGGGGGTATGCTGGTTCAGAAGAGGACCGATTCAGAGCAGAACAGAGCGTCTCTGCCCTTTATTCGGGTCCGGGTCAAGTTCGGGTCGGGTTACCACGAAATTAATATCAGCTCCCAAGCTACTTTTGGTAATTAGAAATACCCAATTTTTTTAAATCTGTAAAACAATTTTTGTTTTTGTTTTAATTTTGAGATTAAGGGGGCATTGCTCTGTTTCAATTCGGGTCGAAACAGAGCTGCCTAGAGTCCGGTCGGGTCTAATTAGCTTTTCGTAATTGAATAAACCAACTTCTGATTTTCGAAACAGTTTCTTGTTTTAGTTTTAGTTTTAGTTTTTTGGGTTTTATTTCGGATTAAGGAGAAATTTGCTTCGATTTGGGACAAAAAAGGATATGCTTGGAGTTCGGGTTGGGTCAAATTACCTTTTTTGTAATTGAAAAGTAGTAACCTCTGATTTTAGAAACAGTTTTTGGCTTTTGGTTTTTATGGAGCATTTAAGTTTCAATCTGATATCGCGTCAATAACGGTTTGATTGATAAGCTGATTGGTAGTTGGGAACACCCAATTTCTGGTTTTAATGATTAGTTTTTGTTTTCATTGTGAATTGAGGGGTTGCTCTGTTTCAATCCGTGTTGGGTCCAATTATCTTTGGTGGTTGCGAAGACCCAACTTCTGATTTTGGAAACAGTTTTTGAATTTTGCGTGTTTACCATTGAGGCTAAGATTAAGAGAGTTTGTTTCAATTTGGGTGAAGTACTGAGTACATTTGGATCTGAAAGCCAATTTCTGATTTCAGAAACGCTTTTCATTTTGGGTTTGTGAAGAAAATTTTAGAAATGTAAACCCAAGTCTGAAGCTACCCTTGGTGGAGTAATTGAGAAGTCACATTGCTAGTTTCTACTACAAATTGTAGCTTTTTGGGACTTTATGTAAGCTTAGGAGTTTGTTTTCATTTTGGGATTGTAGCGATTGTCAGTTCTTACTATACCTTTGGCAATTGGAAATGCAAATCTCCTTTTTCGGAAAACATTTTTTAGGGGTTTTGTCCAAGTTTAGAGATGTTTGTTGTGATTTTCGTAGCCTAATGTTTATAGGCTTATAGTTCTCAAAGCTACCTTTGATGATTGAAAGTGCAAGTTTCCCATTCCGAAAACAGTTATGTTTTTTCATTTTTTTGTAGTTTGGAGATTTTTTCCCCCCAATTTTGGGATTGGAGTCGTGTAGTAACATCAGCTTGTGAGTTAATACACCGTGATAGGTGCAAAACTGCAAATGTCTATTTCTGAAAACAACTTTTGTTTTCGATTTTGGCATTGCAGGGGAACTGAAGAAAATGCTGTCAGGTCCAACGGGTTTACACCACAAAGATCAAAAGTTATTGTTCAAAGATAAGGAGAGAGATTCGAAAGCATTTCTTGATATCGCAGGTGTAAAGGATAGGTCGAAAATTGTTCTAGTTCAAGATCCAATTAGCCAAGAAAAGAGGTACATTGAGATGAGAAAGAATGTGAAATTGGAAAAGGCTTCGAAATTGGTTTCGGAAATCAGCTTGGAGGTCAATAGGCTTGCCGTACAGGTATAGATTTTTCTCCCAAAAGGGTTGCAGTTTTGAAGAATTTTTGTTTTCTAGATTTTAAATTTTGGAATCGGAAATTGGGTAGGTGTCGAATCTCGAATCAATAATGTCTAAAGGAGGGAAAGTTGCGGAAAAGGACGTTTTGAGTTTGACTGAGCTTTTGATGAATCAATTGCTCAAATTGGATGGTATCTTTGCTGATGGGGATGTAAAATTGCAGAGGAAAATGCAGGTATCTTTCGAAATCACAAATTTCGAATCCCGTTTACATCATAGGAGACCACTTTCGTTTATAACGACATCTCAAATTTGAAAAACTATCATAATGTTCAGCAAAATATGAATCGAAATGCTAGTTTAGCTGCAACTTTTAAGTAAAATAGCTCGTTATTTTGTCTCTAGAAAAAAGTTGCATTGATCCCGTTATAAATTTGTGGCTTGGGCCATAACATCCAATGAGTTATCACTCAAATGTACAACTGTTAATATGCTTAAACCAAAAACGTTGATTCTAGGAGTTGTTTCTAAAAGCCTATAGTTGTAGGTATTGTCATCAATTTGAGAGACTAATTCTTTATTTTTGTCTTCGGTTTGGCAACGACTATCTTGAAGGAGAGAAGAGTGCAAAAATATGTCGAAACTCTCGATATGTTGAAGATAAAAAATTCCACGCCTTCAAGTAATGGAACTATAACGCCGAAACAACAACAAAAACCACAACAACGAACAACAAGGTACTCAAACGGGCATGTATCATCTCCAAACCAAAACCAACCACCTCAAAATTCAGTTAGGCCTATGCCGAAACAAGCAGCACAGACTCAACAAGATAAGCCCGTGGGGCATTCGCCCTCTGGGTCGGTTGTTATAACCACACAATGGGAGACATTTGATGTGGCTCCAAGCACGGGCCCCATGCCCCCGAAGGCATCTACGGTTCATCCGAAATTTAATTGGGATTTGCTTTGAAGTAAAGAATTGGTGAAAGTATATGTTCTACTGTGTGAAGGAGTGTTTTTTTCTTTTTCTTTCTCTTTTCTACTTTTGTTTTTCCACTTTCCAGGTGATATGGAATCTATTCTCTCCATTCTTTACTGTATTTAGATTTTCTAAGCACCCCCTTAAATATGTCATTGAGTTCAGAAATAAATGGGGGTTATTATTATTATTTATTATTATTATTATAGAAATACTTGTTTGTTCTTTTGTTTTCTTCCTAAATCATTTGTCATTTGTATGCTCTTGGCATTGATATTTTTACTTGAAATTTTAGGACATCAAGTATATACGAATTTTGACTTGGATAAATCACAGGGGAAAATAATAGAAGGGTAACGATATATGCAGTGAATATTATTATATACAAAAGTTGTTCGAAAGTCTATATGGTTATATCTTGTTGACTTAATTTTACAACGCATAAAGATCTAGCCGCATGGGTATTTATATAGCTTCGATATATGAATATCATCACATATCCGAAAATTGTAAACACGAAAGCGGTTGCATCTGGTGCATTAGTCTTCTCTTTAAAATAAGATTAATGTGCGGTAATTTTGACTTGGATAAATCTTTAGTGGGGAATAATGAAAGAGTGACGATATATATAGAGAAAAATTATATGCAAAAATTGTTCAAAAATATATATATATAAATATAAGGTTGTTGATATGGAATAGAATGATTAAACTTCTATGAAAACTCTTTATTCGTTGCTTCCTATGGAGGGCACAAACTAACAAAACAAGCGTGTTGTTTGTTTACAGATATTTAATCAAAGACAGAACCAATATTTTTTTATTAGGGGGAATAAAAAAATTATTAGGAAACTCAAGGAGTCGGCCTAATAGTCGAATGATCGGTACTTATGATTTCAGGTATGAGATTGGAAGTTCGATTCACATGTATCGCACTTGGGGTCACCCCTTAACTTGCTAAGCTGAACCCTGGTCCGTGTTGAGAATTATCGTGGGTACGAGGCACTGGACTCTGTGGGCTAGTCGGACCGCACAAGCCGACGGAAACCATATATTTCACAAAAAAAAAAATTACTAGTGGGGACCGACCTAAAAGTTGGAATACTGCAAAGATTTAGCAACGAATCACTATGCATCTGGGGGGTTATCATGAAAATGGATGCGAGAAAACTAAAATCGGATTACTGTCATATTGTTGAATTCTAGTCGGTGAAATGTCGGGTTACTGATGTCGGAACGGATCAAATATATATATATATATATATTTTTTCCCACAAGAAGTCGCTAGATGAACTTGCACGAAACGACTTGTAGGTCGATTAATCTTGATTTAAAGAAGGTTATTTCTTAATTTTTTATGATAATGTGTAGCATTTCCATTCACTGATATTTCAAATTTACACTTATCAAAATTTGACTCAAGGCCTGTTCCTAAGCTTTGATAGAAGACAAGTATTTTGATTATGAAGGAAATGATGAGAGTGGATTAGTTTAATCTTACATCAATCGATGTTCCTTTAGTTGTAATGATACGAGTGGATTTCTATTCATTATTATATGACTACATCTAATGACCTCCATACTTTTTGTGGGATAATATATATATATATATATATATATATATATATATACACACTCTAAATGTCTAACAGGTGGAAACTGCAACAGACACTAAAAAGAAATTGATTCAAGTTCGCTACTTTTGTCTTCTTATATTATCATCATTAAGATAAAAGAAGAAATGATATTTTCCTTGACAATAGCCATATAATTTTAGTTAACTCCCAGCTACAAACCCAGATTTGTGCAGTCGACATATCACTCGGAGACGAGTTTCGTGCCGCTTCAAATGCGCCAGAAACTTTTCTCGAGTTGATCGACACGAAAGAACAGAAACTTGCCTTTTTTCATCACCCCCTGTGATCCGATACTCGATGATGGGGACCTAAAATTGTTACAAGGGGCAAAAAAGAAAAGTGATAGCTTGCTTGAAGATACATTTTGATGAGAGTCGCTAAAGTATAACCTAAAGCCACGTGCCGCTATACGCATCGATTTTGCGTAATGGATGCCACATTGTCGTGCTGTCATGGCTGGTGGTTCTTATATAAGCACAATACAAGTTGGATGAATACATAAATTACAATACAAGCATAAATTTACGACATAAACATTTATCCAGACACCAATCGTTATAACTCCAATCAGAACGTCCCCAGTAGCCAGGGACGGAAACGAGCTGAACCTAATATTGCTCTAATTGAGCATAAATCGTTCAAATTATTCGTACAAGTCGACTATTGCATAATCGAGCATGAATTGAATTAAGCCGAGTATTACTCTAATCGAACCGAATATTTCTCAAACTTGAGTAACATTTTTGTGTTCGAAAACTACTCGATAAAGAAAAGCAAATACAAGTTGATTACATAGGATAATGTTTTTTTATTTTATCAAACAATTAAGTATCAAATATTACTAATTGTATGCGATAAAACATTTATTTTTAACTTATACACATATACGCGCACACATGTATATACGTATCTTTCGAGTTACTCGCGGGCTAACGAATTGAATAGCTCACTACTCAAATTTGACTCAAAATTCAAATTAGATATACTAACATACTCCTGCATATTCATTTAGTTCACGAGCCAAATCCAAACTGAGTAGTTATCGAGTCACACTCGAGATACTCGAAAGTGGCCATGTTTATTGCCACCCCTACCAGTACCCCATTACCAAGCTACTGATACAGTTGGGAAGTATTGTACACCATCCACTTCCCGCTATATATACTATATAAATATCACATTTCAGTAAAATGATATATAATGAACCAAACACACCCAAGTGCAAGGAACACTAGCAGAGGTTCGACTCAAGACCTAATTTGTAGGATTATAACTATATAATGCTGATAAGCATAAGCAGGTGAACACCACCAATATAACGGTCTGGACCAAATATGGATAAATCAACCCAAGCGCATAACCAATTCGCACAGCAAAATATATCAAGCAAATTCAGTGTCAAAAGTTGATATCATAACTCACAAGGTTTGCAAATTTTTCCTAGTTATATCAAATTGAAATAATCCATTACAGATTTAGAGAACAAGTTCTAAATATAAAGACTAACGAAAGTTAAGCAACCGAACACCTAGTACATTCAACATGCTTAGCTAAAAAGCATCCATTCATGACCCAGTAGCACTAAGCAGTCTACAAATAGCAATACAATTGTTTCCAGCGACGAGCCAATCAAGAACGAGATCTCTGTCTGCACAATAAATCCATAGAACAAACGCAAAAAATTAGTATCAGTACATATCTAATCTCAATCACATTCTAGTATATATAATTAAAATGTAGCAATTCAAGCTATTTTCAATTTGCGACATTCCACAATCACCAAAAGTTCTAATCTCAACCAAAAGCACGACATAAGCCATTGGAAAAGGCTGACTAGAGTAAGAACTTCACAAGTCAATGACTAGAGAGATGGGAATAAAAATAGCTAGAAGTTGTGATATACACTCTGAAGTTCATATCACGTTGGGAAATAAGAGCAAAAGTGAATATGGTAATAGGTAAATAGAGTCACAACATTCATACCTCTGATACCTTTCATCGCCAGAGCTCCCCGCTCCATCCAACTTTGGACTGATGTACCTCAGCTCATGCTTAGAATCAGGACTCAGACCGCCACGATAGACGTCAGGACTCGCCGCCTCTCTCCCCCGTATAGGGCTAGCCCGACCAGACTCAGGACTCCCACTATCTCTAGGGTTTGGTTCACGGTCCTTTTCAGGACTAGGCCTCTCTTTACGAGGACTGCGACTACGACTGCGGTGCCTATAATCAGCATTAATCTTTTCCCGTCGATGGGGACTTGGGCTGGCCCCATGACCATAGTCAGGACTAGCACGCTCCCTACGATGGGGGCTTTGGCTACGACCCCGACCATAATCAGGACTGCCCCTCTCTCTCCTATAGGGGCTCAAAGACCTTTCACGTGCTCTCCCAGGAGACCTATCACGGTTGCGATCAGGGCTGTACCCACTTCGCCTGTCATCGTCATCTTTAATAGCATACTCCACCGAAATAATTCGGTCCATCAACTTGCTGCATTATCATAAGAAAAATATCAGTTAAAACTATGATAACAAGGTGATTACAAAGAAATATACACCCTTGAAATTTTGGTCAGTATAGATGTATGCCATGCTTGTCTGTAGGATAGAATTAAATGGTACACAAGGTACTGTTTATGAAGGGATACAATTTTCTTGTCCCACAACTAGGTACAGGATCAACCATAATTTCTTATCAAATATTCAAAGGGGGTTAAAAAGACACAAAAACAAGCCAAAGTCTCATTCTTCTAAAATAAAAACTAAGATTAAAAATTTGTAATCATCAAACTTATCCATCAATAAACCTAATTGCCAAGGGGCAACTGTGTCATTAAGGAGTGGGAGACATACTCTTGGTGGTATAAGTTAAAAAGACTTCCACATGATATAAACCATCCCAGCAACATGACCACATAAGATAAAAAGTACCATTCCAACATTTTAAACGCCATAAAGGGGGGGAAAAACAAAAAAAAAAAAACACCAAACATGTTACAAGGGGAACCCAAAATATTATTACTACGCTCCTACCCCTAATCCTTAAATAAACATGGCTTTCGTATACAAGCCTAGATATCATATGATATCATATATAGCATCAAAGTTCTAGATATCAGCAGACAATAGATTCACCTTGAATCAGTAGCTTCTAGAGCCCGAGTAGCATCCTCTTGCGTTTCAAATTGAATGAAAGCAAAATTCCTCCGGATCCTTACATTCAGTATCTTCCCATATGGATCAAAGTGCCTCTCCAGGTCCCTCGTACGAGTACTATAGGGATCAAAATTTATAACAAACAGTGTCTTTGATGGTCTTGAACTTCCTGAAGATCGTTTAGGATTTGAAGGCCTCCTAACACCACGCTCTTCCTGAAACACAAGAAAGAAGAATTCTCATATCAGATGTACAAAAATATATAATAATAATAATAATAATAATAATAATAATAAAAACAGTGCACAGACTCGTAGAGAAAGCAATTATATAAATAGTTCATTACCTTTGTCCACTCAACTCGAAGACGGCGCCCCTTCCTTCCGAAGTCTATACGATCAAGTCCTCGAATTGCATCCTTAGCATCTCGCTCATCCTCCATATAGATAAAAGCAAAACCTGCAAAAGAAAGAAGTGAAACTCCATCTGAGAAACTCACTATGCAGAGAGAGAAAAGGAAAGAAGTTAAGAATCCCCCCTTTTGCAAGGATTCAAATCATGAGATGACATACTGTTCCCTATCAAAAAAGAATATCCGCCTAAACCTCTGTTCCAAAAAAATAAAAATTGATCCGATGTGAATCTAGAAACTAATGACCAGTAAAAATCAGTAACAGACCTTGGGTTATGGACTAAGTCATGTGAATGAACAAGGACGGTGGTAAGATGGATGTCTCACAATGATGGATTAATGAAAAGTGTGCCTTCGCCATTTTTTTCTTGCCCGAAATATGCCTGACAACGAAGGGCTGGGCAATGTTTGTGGTAGTGAGGAATGGAATGCAATGGAGTCTGAGGAAATGGTGACATGGCGATGATGCCATAGTGAATGGAAAATGGTAAGTGCCCATCCATCAGTAGGGAATTGTATGAACATTCCAAGTGGATCCTGCGCCCAAAATGTTAGTAAAGAATTTGGAGTTTAACCCTCATAAAACATTTTTCCTTTATGTGCAAAACATTTCTTCCCATTTCCACCATAGCTCAACAAGGAAGCACACCAATCACCCGGTCCAGATGATAACTCTGCCGTATGATGCGAGCAGCCACCACTCGGTAGAAATATTAAGTGCAGAAGAATCCGCACCCTTGATCACATATTAGGACAAACACATGGCTGACAATTGCAGTTTACCATGCCATATTGATTTCAAAGATATGATTGTAAAGGACTATTTCCTCTTGACATGATAGCAACAAGCCAAGGGTAAAAAAAGAAAATCTTTGTGCTAAGTTTCACACAGGGATAAGTCATAGGACGAAATGGAAAAGAAAATCCATCCTCTTGCGTGTACTCTGGTATGCCCAGCATTTTAACAGTTTACTTCCCTATGACAAATCCTTGTACCAATAAAAGCATTAGCACCAGCTTCAACATACATTTCAAAAGATAATTAAATAAATTGTAAATAACAAGACCACCACAACACAGTATCATCTATGTTTGTTTCTCCATGCTTCTTCATCTCGTCAATTCAAGAACAAAGAACTTTCTCTCCGCCATTATTCTGAAGGATTCAGGGGCCACCAAAAAATCGAAATTGGACGAGGTATGAGCAGCCACCATATTGGATATGAAAGGACTTTACTTCTCACATAAACAATATTAACATTTTCCTCAGTGTGCCTTCCGAAGAACATAATTACAGTACTAATTTCAGCATAAAAGGCTTTAATTTAAATATATATATATGTAATTCGGTACTTCCCTTGCCAGAAAAGTTGCAATTAAAGTTTTCATTTTTTAATTCCCAGAAATTTGCTCATGTTCATGTTAGAGAAATTCAAAAAGTATACGGTAAGAAAAAAAAAGGAATATGTAGAAATTACCAGACTTCATATCCACTCTTTCAATCTTCCCATATTTTCTGAAAAGACGCTCCAATTCAGACTGTCTAACATCAAAGTCAAGATTTCCACAAAAAATGGGCCTCATTGTACCTAAACTAACAGAAATTACCATTCAATTAAAACATTGAATATAATTTACGCAAAAGATATAATGAACATTCGCAACTGATGCAGCTAGAATGTACTTTCAACAAGATATCTAATAGACAACTGAAACAACTAAATATGAGTGATATAAAGCAGAAACACTAAGTCAAACATAGTCTACAGGCTACAGCCACAGTTCATCACTAACTCGTACAAACAACAGACTACAAACACCATATGTGTGTACATAGCAGCCATATCAGACACATGCTTTGGTATCATTAACTCATACAAATAACAAAACTACAAAGCGTATGCTTACCCGCTATCTTAGACACATGCTAGTTTTAGTATGAGTTGTACACCAAAATTATAATATTTTGTTCTTTTTGCTTAAAAGTAAAAAGTTTATCGTGCCGTAAGTAACAGAATAGCATTTTTTTTTTAGGTATCTTGATCGAAACTCTCCCCGGAAAAAGTTTACAATTCAGTTTTTCAGCAAATGCATTATTTCAACCTCAAGTAAGTGTACTTTTCTCATATGTTATATAATTACAATAAAAAAGTGAAATATTACATGCTCGTAAAAAAATTATACTTTTTAACTTATAACACGCAACCAAACGAGTTAGCTAATCTGCTCAAATGATAAGATCTAAAATGGAGCACAATGGTTCTCAATTTCCACTAGTTTTCTCATTTTCAATATCCATAGGATTATGCAAAAAATAATTCAAAATAGCATAATGTCAACAACACAATTACAATTAACCCCAAGGGGTTGGCCTAGTGGTCTTATGACCAAACTCATGACTTCCAAGCATGAGGTTGGGAGTTCGAATCACATGGGCCACCCTTTGGGGCCACACCCCCTAGCGATTTCTAGGTTGAACCCTGGTCCGTGTTGGGAACTATCGTGGGTGCGAGGCACTGGACCCTGTGGATTAGTCGGACGGCGCAAGCCGATACGGAAACCACAGATATCAAAAAAAAAAAAAAAAAAAAAAAAAAAAAAA
>MKEJ01095154.1:0-10735 GCA_001753735.1 Embelia ribes | reverse complement strand
TTCTTCGATTTCTCAAGTTGAGAAATAGACATATTTGGTAGAGTCGAAGTAGTTGGTGCCTTAGCCTCCATAATTGGTACTTGAATAGTGACAGTGTTGTTGTTGTCCCCAACCTCCTTGGTCACCACAGGAGTCACGTTTTTCTCTATTTCAGTAGCCATCTGAACAAAAACACCCACAAACAGATTACGAAATTAATCGGAATACTAGATTTTGATTCAACCAAAATCTCACCAAGTAATATTTTATGATATATTTTAAAAATATAATTTTTTTTCCGCATCTGAAAAATTCTATCACAAATATATGTCTGAAAAATTCTAGCGCAGTTACCAAAACTGATTCCGCAAAGAATATGTTAGAATGCAAAATAAATTTTTGTTATTCCAGATTAATTTGAAAATTATTTTCACAGAAACACACAAAAAAAAATATGGATTTAAGATTGTTGTTGCCGTTGTAGATAAAATAATTTTTGAATACAATAAGATAATAAACTAGAAATAATAAACATAAAATAAAAAAAAATGTATTAATGAACAACTGGAAAAAAAAATACAACTTACATTCTTACAATGCTGTTACAAATGGAATTACTGGAAACATATAACATTGTATTAAGATACTAGAAGAGACCACAGTTTTACCATGTTCACTTAAATCCCATTTGTCCATCACTCGAGTTGCTTCTAGCCATGGACTCCCAAGGTACAATGTATGCTCACTACACCCTGACAGAAGTTGCAATTTAGGTATTCGGTCAAGCCTTTTATGCTATGGTACCCTTCCTTACTCACTATATGGTTGTGATTGTGTACACAAGTGAAAGTGCTATGTAATTTCTGGATTTCAAAATGGCCGAGGAGCAGCCTATTTATATAGAAATAGCCATGCCAATGATTACAAGGCAATTTTAAAGTCGCCATTAAGGAGATATAATGGGTGACTGCTAAACTTGTAACCTCTCAGAACATGGAGAAGTTTTTTATGCACCTTAATGTAGAAGATAGTGGGTCAGAGGGTCAATTCGTTACAAAATTAAAGAGTCTCAAGGAATCCATGGTAACCTCTAGACTTTCTTGCAATTTTTAAAACTCTTGAGGTCTATTTGCAGTTTTTAAAAGAATTTAATTAAAATAGTAGATTCGAACCACATATGTATACCCAGCCCAAGCTTTGACGTTAGACTCGGACCTGGTCCTAGAACCGGATAAGGACAAGGACACGTCTAACGCATCATGTGCAACTAGCTATCAAGCCCAGGCCCCGAACCCGAGCCCGAGCACAAACCCTAGCCCGGGATGCCGGCTGGCCAGCACAAGCATGCACATGTGTGGTGCTTTGACTTCCATATGTATGTGATGTACTAGATTGCATATCCATGCACATGAGATTATAAATATACGGCCTGTTGAACTTTTTATTCGTCGATATGGGATAATTCTCACAACTCCCTTTGAATATCTCACTTTGAAGCTAATTGTCATTCATACTATTTTATGATTTTAACGATGTAAATATGTCATTTCAAAGATTGTGTTACGAGCTTTAAAACCCACCCAAGAATAGAAAAAAATATTATGTGCAACTCATATAAAAAATGGCTCAAAATTGTTAGCTTTTATAGCTCCAACCTTATAAATACACACATAAACCCATAAATTTTTCTACATGAAGAACATCCGATCCAAAGCTTGAGCATTTTGTTGTAAAATGAAGTATCAATTTGTTGATTATTTCTCGGATGGAGTAGCTTGTTTGGCATCAATGTCTTGATTTGATTTTGAAAACCTTATATAAAGCATGTGCAGCTTGATGTGGATCGACGCCTTGAACATTTTATGAAAATCAAATGCACAACTCAAGCAACTTGTTTCGGATCGAGGGTTTAATTTGTTATGAATGCCTGATACACCTTGAGTAAATTGTAGTGGTCGATGGATAAATTCGATAGAAGAATGCTTGATGTACGGATTAAGGAGCTTATTGTGGATTGAAGGATGCATTTGATAAGGAAATCCTTGCGTGCGACTCAAGCAACTTGTTGTGGATCGATGATTAGTTTGATAAAGACTAGCCAGTTCATGGTTGTACGCGTTTCTTATGGACAGAAAATTGGACTCAATGAATTATGTTGGATGTACTGGTTAAGCAAGTTCTTTGGATCAAGCGATGAGCTTTCGACGAAGATATGATTGAATATGAGCATTGAAACTTTAAATGTTCAGGAATGTTGATGAGGACTCTCCAACTACTATATACTTCTTAATTATTCTTCTCAATTATGAATATAAGTTGCAATGACCCTTTTTTTTATAGTGGTACATGGAGAATTTGGACAAACATACCCATTCCAGATAATTATTTCTCATCACTATATCAAAAGAAAATTAATAAGATAATTATTTTCCTTCAATTATTGTACCGTTGAAGATTATCTCTTAAATGTATATCAAGATAACATAGTTCTTGATATACAACTGGTTTTGCTGGTTGCGTGTCACAAACTTATCGCCACCCTTCTCTTTTATCAAAGCTTGGAACTGAGTATATATTTAGGAGAAGTAACAATACTGGTTATATATACAAATAATTATCTTATTTTATAAATTTTAAATTATATATGATTAGCATTTAGTTTTATATTTTCTATTTTCAAAAGTTGAAAACTCATTTGGTTGTCAACTTTTAAGATTCAAATTCAAAAACTAAGCTTTCTCAAAAGAATAATTCTAAATATTTATTTTCTAGTTTTTTTTTTCAAATTTTAGCTGAAAAGTAAAAAGGAACCATATTTTAAATAATGAATATACTTAAACTTTATATTATCAATTTATATTTGTAACTTAATTTTTCTATCTTGAACCCTATAACTAATCTTTTATGAAAATAATAATCTATGTTAATTATTGAAAAAATAAAAATTCCACTTATTTATTCTAAATATCTTGTAGTCTTATCTTTTTTTTTCCTCCTAATTTTAAATATCATAAATTTTTTATTACTTTTTGTATAAAATCATAAACTATGATAACAAATATTTCACGAAACAAATGGTGTACGTACAATATACTCATTTCGCTCTAATAATCGAAGTGAGTGGAGTTAGAAAGTGAATAATTCGTTGAAAATTTTGTTTGATAGAATGAGGGTTTAGATAAGATATATCTTGATATATGATCGTTAATGGTTTATAGTGCTTCAACTTATAATTACCTATATTTTTTGTATTTTCAAATTATATACATGTGTTTTATATACTGTGTAATAATAATAAAAAAAATCTTTGCACAAAATAGTCATCATATTAAGGTTTTTAAGATTTTTTTTAATAATTTTTTTTCAGTTTCATAGTTTGAAAATTATTTACATTGCTAAACAAAGCTTTCGCATATCGAAAATTAAAATATTAAAAAAATCTCAAATACTACATTTTAAAAATTGGAAACTAAAAATGTTTACCAAACGAGCCGATTGACCAAAAATTTGTCCATCTACAATCAATGATAAAAGATAAGCACAAGTATAAGGCAGATACCTACACCACATTCAAGTTGCTTATAAGATGTAAGGATATAATAATCAGATAATAATTTTGAGATAAAAATTTAAATTAAATTAATATTTCATTTTAACTAATACCAGCATTTGCTCTATCTTAAGAAAGGGTATTAGTTGTTGGCAATGGAATGATTTTAATATTTATTCAAAAACATTAATTGTTTCATTTATTAGGATCGGTGTGAACAGTGTTTGTTTATTATTAGTATTATTATTATTATTATTATTATTTACAACAATGGAGCATGCGTTTCTTTTTTCCCCCCAAATAGTATATAGGTTGGGTAGAACTTTCTTAGCTGCAAGAGATGGTGTGGTTGGAACTTCTTGTACTATTAAACAATGCGTATTAAAAATGGCACCATTGAACTAACAGCTCTTGTATGATATCCTAAATCGGATATGGTTTTTCTGGACCTTTGCTTTTGTGACTTCTCAAACTATAGTTTGACAGGAAATAACCAGAAAAATATTTCCAGAATTTGAACACAACTAAATTTTTTCCCATAGACCAGGATGAATACATAATGGAAACCACGATATTTTGAGAGAATGGTTTAGCTCATATTTGTTTTCTACCCAAATATCTTATCCGCTCATTTGGATGCCCACATGCCATCATTTAGCGGCATATTTAGTCGTACAACACCATAAGCATTGGAATACACTTCCAAGAATAGTATGTGAAAAATTTTCGGATTTTTTTTGTATTTATTTTATGTAGCACTACTTACTTTTCAAATCCCTCCTAGCGAATGGTGGGATAAAAGGCTATACTCGATGACCACAAGGAGCAAAGCTGTGATAGAGAGTACGAGCAAAGCTGAAAGATCCTTGCAGCCATGATTTTTTGAGCACAAATTCAAAGGCAGATTCTGGAAATAATTGGAAAGGCCACGGGCTTGAGCTGCTTAATTTTGGAAAAAATCAGATTAGTGGTGGAATGCCATCAAAGCTTGGAGAACTTGCACATTCAGAAGTCAAGCTATAGGGAATCGTAGCACAACAACTAGCAGACAACGCTTTCGTTGCTTTTTTAAATATCTCCAACAACCTATTCCCTATGGTAATCGGTTTGGTACCTTCAAGGCTGATTCCTACAGAGGAAATTACGGCTGTGGAGATTCATCGTCGTCGAGGAAATTAAAAAAATTTGGCTGCACCAACACCACTGGGCACTTGTAATACCAAGAAAATTGATAATTATTCAGAATTTCAAATGGGGTTGTTTGGATTGTTATAGACCTTGGATGTGGGTCTAGGGGAATTGTTCGAGTAGCTATTGGCAGATAATGTTCGCTGGATATAATAAAGGGCTCACTAGAACATTTGTAGGAAACAAAGCAAGCAAACAGAGGTAAGGCAAAGGAATAGCTGTTATGAATGGTTGTTATATACATTTTAGTGTCGAAAACATGTCAGATACCATATAGTACTTAGCAGTCATACACATGCAAGTAACCTAACTCGTCTTAAAGTCCTCTCGGTATAAAACTCTTTTTTTATTAAGAATTACAATAATTTCAAGATAAATTATTATAATTTATGGACAAATTACTATTAATATTTTTTTTTATCTAAAATAATTATAGCAAACTTTTCTTAATTTACCTTAAAACATAGTAATTCTGTCCAAAAAAAAATTTCTATACCTATTTTTGTAAAAAAATTCTTGTATTGAGTTGGTTTCCAATTTATGTAGGTAAATACAACCTCATTTCAATTAGTTGACTAAATAAATATTCAAATGTAAGAGTAATTTTTTTTCTCCCTCTTTTTGCATATTTCAGGATACTATGACCTAGACGCAAATTGAATTGGGTGAGGATCGTCAAAATCTATATATCTTGAAGCCTACCCATATTACCACAGAATTATAAGCTTCCCCTCCTTTCGCGTTATGGTATCAAAGGCTAGGTCGCCCTTTCAAATTTTGTGTGCTTAAGTTTACAACTTTACCACCTAATTAAAATAGCATTCCCAGTGATACTTGCGTGGAGTGTATACATATGCATGGTGCGAAGTGCATAGTAGTGCACTGTGGTTATATTGTTGGTTAATTTAGAAATACGGTGTACGGATGGGGTTTGACGGTAGTTGCGTAAAGTCGCCTAGATTGAGCTTTAGACACTCAACCGTTGTTCCTAGAGTTGTCAGACACTTGTATTAGGTCCTATAAGTGATTTCAAATATTTTTAGACGTTTTCGTCCTGAGTGGTTTGGACCCAAAATTTCCATGGCTTCGATCGATTCAGGTTCATTTGGATCGATCCAACGTGTCAAATCGATCGATCCAAGTACTGTTGGGTCGATCTAACTGCTTTGACTGACTTAAATTACATGGACCAAATACTTATCTTCTTATTTCATTTATCTCATTTCCGAAAATTGGAGAGAGAAGAGGTGGTGGTGTTTCAAACTTCATACTTTTAAGCTCCGATTTCATCTAGTCTCGGTGCTCAAATACGCATAAAAAGTAGATTTTCTTCACCCTTGAGACAAGGAGATCATTTTTGTGCTAGTCATTCTTTCGCCCCTTTCGTTTATTTTGTCTCAATTTTTGTGCACCTTTCGTACGTAAAATTTTATTTGATTTTCTTGTTTATCGTTATGAGTTGAACACTTTTATGTCTCAGAGTTTAACGATTTGATTTTTCAATCAAGGGGTGAAGAATTGGCGGATTTTGGGCTTTTGCTAAAAAATCTTAGGAGGGCTTCTAGTGCGTTTATAGGCATGATAAACAATATGCTCTAATCCAAACTTGAGAATTAGCTATATGTGATCATGTATGTTACCACAAAAAAAGGGAATTGACACAATCCCTTAAGCGAATGTGCTTCCGTAGTTGTAGTATGAATGCTAACTTAAATAGTAGACTTTATAGGATACCGTACTGGAATGTGAATTGATACGTTGATGAAGATTGTTATTGGAGTAGATGCTAGTAGTAGTTATAACATGACTAATTAACTTGCTTAGTTAAACTTATCATATTATTATTGTAGTTTATAATTTATATGTTATTCATTTTACGAAGTTCATTATCATATTTATTATTAGTAGTAATATAAATCATATGAGTAAACAAACATGGCATTTATATTCATAGAGGAGCATGAAATTGGTAGGACATTGTATCACGTTTTCTTATAAAATGAAGTAATGAGGCCTACAACCTTATCGTAAAAGACAAAAAACCTGCAGCGGGGATTTACCATTTATTCAGGTGTGGGCGAAGGATAAATGAAGGTTTTGTTTTAGTTGCAGTGTGGGTGCGGGAACTTAGCAGCGAGTGTCGCGCCAAAATTTACAAAGTAGTAGATACATATCTGAAATAGTGTCGAAGTGACAAGCATGTAGTGTTGGTACAGTTTCATGTAAAAGAGGCATGCATTGCATACATGAGTAGTTTATGTATTCGTTTCATGATTCATACTCGTATATGCTTATACATATCCATGCCCATACAAGTTTCATATATTGGTTAGCCTCTCGTTTACGTTTTTGTAGATCGTTTAACCGTTAAGTTTCAACATTTTCTTTTCTATTGTAGGCCCGGATGCGAGTATCGAGCATCACTGATGATATGATATCATATTGTATATATCTTTTGGCTTATTATAATAGGCGCAGAGAAGACAAAGATAGCATTTTAATTTAGTGCATTAATTTTTATGTTGTAGTATGTTAGATAGGTATAACTTGTAGTAGAAGCGTACTCTGTTAGAGTACTTGTAGAAGAAGTGAAAATATAGATATGTTCTTGTCTTCTATGAGGCCAAAAACATATGTATATCTTTCATTATCACTCTTTTTGACAAGTAATTTGTGGTATTATATCTATAAAAAGACAAGTTTGCAATGTTATTTTTATATATATATTCCGACGTTGGCGTTGGCCATCGATCTTCAGTTTTAGAATAACTTACTTTTATTGTACTAATGTAAAACACTGTATACTGTGAGTAGTATCATCTTGCAGTGATGACTAGTGGCGTTGATGAGATAGCGTTAGAAGATATGTTTTTATTTTATTTTTTATTCAATAAAATTTTTCTTCATTTTTATTTTTAAAAACGGAAACATATGCTCGTTCCCCGGGTGTCTCGGGATTCGGGCCACGACCAACAAATAAGAATAAATATTAGCCTTGGAATATCCTTCTAAGAATAAGAATAAATACATGTGAAATTCAAAGAATTTCAAGGATGTTCTCATATGTCAAAATTTGCACTCATTCATTTATACCTTTTTAGGAACATGAAATTGCGCATTGGAATAGTAAAATCATTAAAAATTAAGTCAATTTTTTTTTATCTTCCTGTATGTGTATGGACAACACTACACCACGTAACAAAAATGTTTATATCTTCTTCTAGAAATGTTGAATCAGGTTCCGTTTTTTGGATTGAACTCTAAATTGAAAGACATTTCCAGAGAAACCCAATCAATGCACTTTTATTCCCAATAAATAAAAAATTTGATCCAAATTTGACCTCAAAATTATGTAAATCTTCTCAAATTTGATTATTTTCATTTTCCACATAGGTTTGATCATGAAACCGTGCTCATATCTTGGTTTTATATGCTTCCTCTGCACGGCAACTGGTTTCCATTAGCTTAGAAACTCCACTTCTTGTTTCCAAAACGTTTTTTTATGGCCTTTTTCTTTTTCTCAGAATAAAAAGAAATAAGTTAAAATGTTACAGATAATAATCCGACTTTGTTAAATTTGTTTTGTCAAAATTTACATTTTCACAAAACCATGGCCTAAGATCTTTTTTCTCAAATAAAAAATTTGAAATCTTCATCTTTGAAATCTTACTTGAAGAATCACTTAAGAAATTTTACAAAAATGGATCAACATACGGCAACAAAGAAATAATCGCAAAATCAAGTTTCGCACCAACAATGAAGTCGATATATTCATTGTTTTCATCTTAGTCTAGCACTATATTTTTACGGCGTTTATCTTTATTTGTGTTCACATTCACCAAGACAACACTAATTACTTTCATTGTTTTTCGAATGTCTTTAATGCACGCATTGATGATGTCTTCTTCATCTTCATACTCATTATAGCTTGAAGACAAACTCCAACAAACTTGTGAATCTTCGGAAAAACTATCCAAATTCTTGAATTATTTTTTTTATATTCACATATTTCATTCTTGAAATTATGATTGGAATTATCGTACTCCAAAGGCTCATCCTCAGAGTCCCGACAAAACTCATTGTATTTCAAAGATTTATAGAGTTGCAAACATTCTTCAAATTGTCTAACTTGTTTATTCAAGTCCTTCTGCTCGTAGTGACACACAAGCGCCCCTTGAGATGATGAACTAGGCTCCTTAAATTGCCATTTATACGTCACGGCGATCTCAGAAGTGTTAGCTCAACACTCCGCCAATGATAATATTTTATTATCATTAACAAAATTTGTGATACCAAATTGAGGCCCAAAAATTGGGAGTTGAGGTAATAAAGAAAAGAGGCGCTCGATAACACTCACAACCCTATGAAATTTCAACCAAAGGAATAAGAGTGTAGATAAAACTTGCCACCAGTTTGAATCCACGAAATGGATAAGAGTTAGGATAGTCTAACTCGCCACCAACAGAATACACCGAAAGCTATGAATTATTCGAAAAGTAAGAAAAAATAATTCTTCAAAATTCAAATTTATAAATTCATAATTTTTTCAGTCTATTTCAAATTACAACCATGAATCCCTATTTGTAATAGTCTTGGAACATTCCTATAAGAATATGAATAAATGCATGAAAAAAGCTAAAGGTATTTTACACTATTCTCACCAATATCAATATCAAAATTTATACTCATTCATTTTTAGACTTTTAGAAGCATGAAATTACGTATTGGAATAATAAAATTATTAAGGGTTAGTCAAAATCAGATCTTCCTACATGTATGGACAATACTGCATCATTTTATGAGAATGGTCATATCTCCTCCTAGAAACATTGGAGCAGGTTCCAAAGATGGGTCGAACTCTCAATTCAAGTCCCATTTTGGTTATTTTGGAGATAACCAATTCAATGCACTTTTCAGAAATTCATCCAAAATTGACCACAGAATTATTTTTTGGAAATTGACCACAAAATTATTTAAATGTTCACAAAGTTGATTTTTTTTCCCACATTAGTTTGATAATGAAACCGTGGTCAATTCCCGATTTAGGGAATTCCTATTGCATCTTGAGTTTCTCTCTCTCTTTATTTTTTTAATTCTTGTTGCTTTTATTGTGCATGGGTTGCGAGTCGAGCTTTTAATGAGTAACTCGAGCTCAACTCAAGTATTACTCGACTTGACTTGAGTAGTTAGCTAGTCAGTTTTGAGTAGGCTTTTATATTTAATTCGAGTTCAAGTATTTTGATATTCTACTTGTTTAAGCTCGCGAGCAATTCGAGCACTATATGTATATAAATAAATTTATATTTAGATTAATACGTACATATAAATATGTAAATAAATATTAATATAAAAAAAGGAATTTATGAGTCCAGTCGATTCGAGCTCGAGCCTTCATATTTTTACTCGAGTCGAGTTTGAGTCCAGACATAGTATAATGTCTCAGAAATATGTATAAATTATTCGCTTAATTCTATAATATCGTTGAATAAAGTTAACGATATTATATCCTATACTTGGCAAGTAATGCGATGGCTAAGTATTAATTTGTTTCTAACGGAGTATACATATATAAGGTATATGTATAAAGTAAGTCAAAAGTCAACAATTGTAGGCCCTGTAAACAGAGTGTCCTGAGGCTCAAGGTGCCGGACAGCCTCCGCGAAAATGGTCCAGAGTTGATATTTTTCAAGCCAAGACTTGACCAAATATCATTTTCCGGAGGGTGTCCAGTACCGGAAAGCCTACTCCTAGGTTCCGGACAATTCAAAACCGTGGAATTTCACCTTTTTGTCTTTGGTTAAGTGCCAAAGTTACTTTATGTTTTTCATTTCCCACTTGCATGAAAAAGTGTTAGAGAGAGAGGGTGAGAAAATGACCTCCTTTCCTTCAATCTCCATTGCGTTGTTTCATCTATCCACGTTGATCGTTTAAGAATAAAAAATAGATATTTGGCATCCTTGATACGAGGGCTTCGTTATTGACGCAAGGCCCATTTCTTTCTTTACTCGTTTATCTTAT
>MKEJ01095145.1:0-17033 GCA_001753735.1 Embelia ribes | reverse complement strand
GTCGTTCTTCTTCATTTTATTTTTCCTTACTGGATATTGGAAATGTAACAAATGAATACTATCATATATACCTAGTTGAAGATAATCATTCCTAATGTTCCATTCAAAATCCCAGTGCTTTCTATCATTTTTGAGCGTCCAATAAGCCCATCCGAAGGAGGCTGCATTGTAGACATCTAACTGGGCTTGGCCAAAATCTTGATAATCCTTTTGAGACCCGTTTGTCACATTCCATTCATTGACCCACTCCCCTGCAAATCCGTAAATTTACAAGCCCCAAAATATAAAGATCAGAAAATTCACCTCCAAACCCAGGTTAAAGAGAAGAATGCTAAATTGTTGTAAAGCAATTCCTCACGAGAGAGCTAATATTACTTACCAATAAATACAAGCGGTCCATTTACATTGTTTAGAGCTTGGAGTTGTGTCCCTCTGCTCTTGTAAATGTATTGAATATTGTCGATGGTGCTCATATTGACGAAGAAAGCATCAAAGAGATTATAATAATGCAAATCCACCACTATGTTTGTCTCACCTATGTTGGCTTGATAAAGCTCAAATGGGTCTGCAGTTCCAATTCTTTGGCAAGCAATCACATAAGCTGTAGATGAGTATTTTCGAACAATTTCATATCCACTCTGGTAATATGAAACTAAGATATCAAGTGGAATCTTGGCAGCAGATGGTTCATTTAGGAGTTCAATCCCTAGCAAGGCTGGATGTTTAGCATACCTGAGACAGACAAAGTCACATAGTCAATTGCTTCTCGTCAGTTTATTACCTTAACCGAAAGAGTGCAAAGCTTCTCTCTTTTTTCCTTTCACTGCACTGATAGTCGTACTAAGTTCCGAAACCTCCTCCGTAAGGCTATGTTGGTCTTGTAATGCCCCGGAAATTCAGAGAAATTTTTTCGCATTTTAATAATATTATATAGCATGATATAATATTATTATTATATATTATATAAAGTGATAGTAGCGTGATTACTAAGGGAAGAATGTAGTATTTGTAAGTATTGTACGGTATATTATACTATGGTATGTGTATGAATATTAGTATAATACATATATTAGTATAATATATATTTTATAAAGTTGGCACAAAAGTCCACAATGTAGGCTGAGCCGACGGGTGTGGTCGCTAGACCAGGCATTGGACAAGTGATACCAAAACTTGGATTTTTGACCAAAAGTTGAAAATTTGGCTAAGTGTTTCTCCTGTGTCCGGAGGGTTGTCTGTCGAAGGACAGACGTCGGACAGTCAACTCAGATCCGTCGAACAAGTTTGGAAAAGTAGAAAATCACTTTATGGTCTTTGATTTAAATATCATTGTTGCTCTTTCTTCTTCACTTTACTTTTGCCCGAAAATAGAGAGCGAGAGAGTGTGGGGCTGAAAGTGAGGATAAAACTTTGAAGTGAGGTTTGATCTATCTTCGGGTATCGTATACGAAATTAAAGTGTATATTTGGCTTCTTCATCTCGTTGCCATTCTTTTGAGGTAAGTCTTGAAACCTACCTCGTTCGTTTGATTTGTCTCAATTTCCATGCACTTCATGTACGTGAAATTTTATTTGATATTCTTCTTACTCACGAAGAATAGAACATCTTTATATCTCGGTGCTTAATAATTTGATTTCGTTTGATAGATCAAATCGAGGGGCGAAGAGACGACGGATTTGGGGCTTTTGCTTAGAAAGTCTCGGGAGGGCTCCTAGTACGTTTGTAGGTACGATAGACAATATGCTCTAACTTAAACTTGAGTATTTGCTGCATGTGATCATGTGTGATACCGTAGTTAAAAAGGGAATTGGCACAATCCCTTAGGTGAATGTGTTTTCATAGTAATGTAAGGATTCTAACTTGAAGGACAGCGTCTCTATATCCAGGTTTCCTGATAGGGATTATAGCAACTAATTTTACTTCAGAGACAAGCTGCTATATTAGCATGTTGTTATAGAGTTCGTAAAAGGACAAGAACTGATATATTATTGTTTGTGTATTGACCGTGAATGATCAAAACACTAATCGATATGACCCGTTAAAAAATTAACAACAGTACCTGGAAGCTAAAAATTCGATAACATCAAGCGTCTGCGAGATGTAATCTGCAGATGTAGGCCAGTCTGTTGTACCGTCTCTACTAGCACTATGCTCCATTCCATTTTGGGAACCCGGAGCCGCATGGAGGTCAATAATGCATTTTATTTTATAGGCTCTGCATCAAATAATTACGTCTACAGCTTAAAATGAAAACCAATTCCAAAAATAAACAACGACGAAGCGAAAAGATAAAAGCAAGACCTACTGTGCCCATGAGAACGCGTTGTCAAGAGCTTCCAAGCTACCGCCAATAAAAGGGGATGGGGGATTAGGGTCAAAAGCTATCCACCAGCCAATGGGGATCCTCACAGCATTTACTCCATGTTTATTGAGAAAATGAAAGTCCTCGACAGTGACAAAGCTGTTCCGATGCTTCTGAAAAATAACAAAGTTCATATTTAATTGACAACCTGAAGTTTATCTTTTATCTCAAGTACAGAATAACAGTTCTCAAAAAGTCCTCTTCTTAAGGTCCCTTTGGTTTAATTCCTAAGTGCTCAAGAACATATATTCTAGTATATTTACAAAGAGGAACTTTCACGGAGAAGAGTTGAATAGGATTAGGTACTGTATAGCAGATTGGGGACTTTCAGTGTCTTAGATGGGTTACGACCTAAAACAAACTATGAACTGTGACTGCTCTAATATCAAATTTATGGTCCCTCATTTCTCTAGAAACCCAAAACTGGAACTCTATGGCAACAAGTTTTTTTAGTTCAAAAACCTAAAAACTTAAACTGAGGAAGATATCGGAGGGAAAAAGGGTATTCAAGGACCATACAAGTGGAAGTTACGTGAAATGTGAAATACAATCCCAAATATATGTGAAAGGATATCTTTTTTTTACTGTTGAGATTCAAGCAAATGACCTTCAAATTTCTGAAGAAAACAAAACTCTGTTTATAATGCTCAATAATCAGAGCTCTCTGAGTTTCAGCAACCTAAATGAAATGAAAAAAACGACGTTTAAAAATATGGAGGAGATTAATTACCATTAGTATATCTTTGGCCTTGTTATAGCCGTGCCCGTTCGCAAGCTGATAATCACCATGCAAGTCATTGGCCACGATTATCATTTCAAATGTGGCTGCATTATCATCCCATCCTGGTGTCCCTGGATAGTCTGCTATGAGTTGGTTTGCTATTGAAGCCTAAACAATTAACATTAAAGCTGTCTTTGATTATCGTTAACAACTTCCATCTTAATCAATTTCTGTCCTACCAATGAATATTCCAAATTAGATAGCAGGTCTGCAAATATGTGGACTCATCATCACAGCTCAGGGTACCCTTTTCCAAAAAGTAAGTGAGAGAAATTTTTTGCATATATAAAAGAAAAAACTTAAACACGTAAATTGAAATACATTTCTCATCTTTCATTTCTTGTGAAATAACATTGTATGCTGGTCATAGGGTTCATAAATGTGAGACCTAGATTCCTGAAAATCATGTTTTTTACAAGTCCTTAAAAAATTTATGCTTGAAAACGTACCTGAATATAAGTCCCACTATTTAGTTTGATGTGCACTCTACCATTCTCATTTCTTTCGACATAAAATGTTTCAGTTTTTGAAGGTGATTCTGCTGCAGCAGAGACAGAACATCCATCACCATCACAAGTAAGAAAGTGGCCTTTAGGTGTGCGAAATTGGAACTCCGTCTCAGATACCCTCCACAACTGCAGCAAAGATATTTACAAGCTTGAAAAACTCTAAATCATAAACTCCTACATGATCACATTTCAAAGGGACATATAAGTGTGGAAGAAAATTACTACCATTTGACACTTTTCACAAGGGTCTGCTGTTAATTATCTACAAGTTTTTAGGTTTTAAGAAACCAATTTCAGTGGTTATCACTCAACCACATGACTAAAGTATATGATACCTGCGCAAGGATGACAAATGGACAAATTGAGAATTTTTAAACCTTCCAAAAAACTATGATAGACAGCCTGCGTATTTGAAGTCATGGTTATATATCAGTCACTTTATACCTACTAGCCACCGCCGCACACGCGATGCGTGTATTTCAAACTATATTTGTAAAATTGAAAAAATGATCCTTATTAAAATTTATAAAACTATCATCATCATCATCATCCAAGTCTTAAATTCCAATAAGTTGGAGTAGGCAAAATGAAACAAAATAAGAAAGAAAGAAAGAAAGAAAGAAAGTAAATTTAATAACTATAAGCAAGCAATATTTGAAGCACAATCTGTAGTTTACGTACCACAATTGGATAATGGAAACAATCTGTCAAAGAGCGAAAACTGCTCAAAGGATAAAGAGAGAGAGAGAGAGAGTAATATGGGTTTGAAATCACTCAGATTGCCAGGTTCAGATGAGGGCAGTTTTACTGTTTTAACCTAATGATAACCGTCATTTATGCCCATTGTGCTGTAACTTCTAAAATTTAGGGGGGCAATTTTTGGAAATACTGAAAACCTGAAGCAGCTTCACCCCATAAACATTGCGCATGCTTTATATATAAAGAAAGTAGGGAGTAGTTGAATAGGACATGGTTTGGGCATTTTTTCAATTTTAATAAGAGGGTAAGTTATGAACAAAAAATAAGAGGGTAAAACAAAAAAACAATTATAAAACAACATCGTTAATTTGTAGCAAAGACTAAATGAATAGGGCACAACAGGTTTTTGTTTAAAATTTTAATAAGTATATAAACTAAGAAAAAAATAAAAGGGTAAAATAGGGAAAAATGTGTAAAACACCATCGTGCTTTTGTAGTAGAGAATATATATTGTTAATGGCTCAGCTAACCCAATAATATGTTTATACACGTAGGACAAGAACCTAAAGTGAACATTCAAAATTCTTATCCTTGCAATTTCAAATCTTATTATTCCCATATGACATGTGAAGGGAATGCTTGGACAAATAATAGGAGTAGCAGATATGAATAAGTGCCAAAGTCAATCAATGAAACTTGTTTCAACATATAAAAATAGATAGCAATCAATAACATCCGATTGAAGCCAATAAGAAAATCATAACTAATTAATTAGCTATCTCATTGATCATACCCTAAAGGTTTCCCATGAAGAAGGAATATCTCTGTCAACTGTGACATTCATGCCGCCCCCATTCTCCGCACTCACATACTTATGTGAAACCACCGATTTCAATTGTACTTGAGTCCCGTCCTACATTAAATCCGCCATGACAATATTAGCCATAGATAAGGGGAAAGACCATAAACAATCCCAAACAATGTAAACAAGTACTCACAAGCATATCACCATTGCGAATGTTGTCAAAAAGAGAGGGTTTAATCCAGCCTTCCACAACCAACCATCCACCCAAGTTCACTGCTCTTACTTTCGAATTCCCATGGAGTCCTTCAACTGACAACAGAAAAGTTAAAATCGTGAAAATCAGGCTATCTTTAAGAAATTTACTCAGCTAGCTTATTTTTCGTACTTTTTGTTAAGTTCTACTTGCTTTAAATTATTCAACAGAACACATCTTGTTTCCAAGCTTGTCCTTATGAGGCATCATTATCATCAAAGCCTTAAAATCCCCATAAATAATAATAGTGATAATAATAACATCTTCGGTGTTCCATTGTTTTTTTTACAGAAATCTGTTATTTCAGGGGTAGTGAATCTTAATTGAGAAAATGGCAGGCATTTAGTGTTTTTCTCGAAGGCTAACAAGCCTAAACATTAATATATCACTTTGAGCGAGCGTTCTATGCAAAGCCACTTTCTGCAACATAGAACAGAAAATGTTGTAATGAAGAGTTCAATTATAAATTTCTAAAGGGTGCTGAAATTGGTATGGGTTCGTAAATATGTCCAAACGAAGCCTGTCCCAGCAAAGGGAACAAAATTAGTTGGACTGTTTATGCTTAGAATTACTCTTGTCCAAGAGAAAAGAAAGGAGGAAAATGAAGCCTTCGATACTTATTTCTCCTAACTTGGATCACTTCTACGAATAATTGAACATAAACAATAAATTGTTCGACTTAAAGTTTTATAAACAGTTAGTTCAACTCTCTTTGCCAATTTCTTTTGCTGAAGAGATTCACTACCAAACATTGGATTATATCAACCTTGAGTTGGAGAAAATGGAGAACAATAATCACATAGGTGAGCAATAATCACACAGGTTCACTTTCATAATAAAAACGACAACATGAGATATATCTCCCTATATCCAGCTACATGCCTGAATGTTATTTCATTTACAATGAGAGTTACGCAAACAAAATAAGAGACTAGAAATGTGGCTCACAGGGTTCTCATGGTTTTTATGACGAGTCGCTCCCCGCGTGAATACTGATTTCCAAAGCAGATCGAGTGGGGAAATTACAAGGGATGAAAAAAATTCGTGGCATTGCCGAGCTAATTTTTTAACATGAAGTGTATGTACTTACAACTCACCCACATCTCTACTTTAGCTTATAATTAATTTATAGATTTTCAGTCAATCCCTCCTCCCCCATTTTCTTTTCCTTAAAAAATCCAAGTCCAAACGTTTGAGCATTCCCACCAAACTTTCTGAAATCCTCTTATCTAAAAATTAAAATATTACTTTCTCCCCTTATAGCATAGTATTAATTTTAGAACATGCACACATAAGTCTTTTCAGCAAAAACCCAAACATAGTAAAATAATACTGCATATGATATAAATATCATATTTGGGGAGAAAGAGAGTCCGCACTAATGACAAAGAAACATAATCAAAAAGAGAAAAAAAGGAATTGTTAGCATTCACACCAGTTTTTCTCATTTTATTTCTAAATCTCACTTTTTAAAAACCCATTTCTCATGCAAAATAGAAATGGGTCGTACCGGACTTTCTAAAATTTCATTTCTATACATAAAAATATTAATATACAAAAATAAAAAAAATTTGAAAAAAAATATTTTTTCAACATATTGGAGTATTTGTTTTATTTTGGTGTGAAATTTTTTTTTTTTTAATAGAAAAATTGTGAATGGTAACTTTCTCAATAGAAAAATTTACCATTGCATTTCTAAAAAATTTTCTGAAAATAGAAACACTGATTTGAGAGATTTTTCCTATCATTTTCTCATTTTAGAAATTAAAGAGGGGAGAAATAAGGGTTTAGCAAGACTGGTGTGAATGCCCTTATAGAACTTGGTAATAGTAGATTTCATGGTTAAATTTACTGTAGCATTTTTTTTGTCATTTGAGAAATCAATTTGGAAAGAAAATTTGTGACATTTCTACAAAAATATTCTAGAGATTGTAGAAATAAAATTCCTCAATAATGTAAGTGCATTTCCAATAACAACTAGGAAATTAATGAAACGGAGAAATTAGAACTAACCCGAATACACGACAGCTAAGATGAGCCAAAAACTAAGTATAAACGCAAATACCCATTTGTAGACACCAATTTCCATAGCAAATGCAGCCCAAAAAAGCACTTATCTGCAACAACTATCAGGAACCCAAAAGCAGAAAAACAAATAATCACCAAATCCTCAATAAAAACACAAATTAGAGGAGAGGTAGAAAGAGAAAATCTTTGTAATACCTTCCTTATGAATGAATTAATGCCAAACAAAACCCAGCAAACAACCGCCAAGAATTAAATATAGCCTATTAACGGCTATTGGAATTGTTTTAATAATAAATTAACTTTGTTGGGTGTGGGCAAAGGCAGAAACTCATGAATAGAATAATCGGGAAAGAGGCGAAAAGGTTGCTTTAGTTGAGATTGCTTTTTAGCGCTTCTTAAAAGGTTCAACTGTCGTTTGGGTGGGTGGATCTCCATTCCAGCTCGTAGTAATAGCAAGAAGAAGGAAACATCGTATAAAAAATTATAAAAATATTTTTATAAATGTACATGAATAATTTTATTTTTGTGCCTTTTATTTTGTTTTACATTAGTATTCAATACTTATAGTATTAGGAACCCTTACCCATAATAATCATATTTACATTTTAATAATTGTTCATATTATTTTTTAGAAATTTTCTAGTAGTTCATGGCCAATGTTTTGTTATTTAATTAGCCACCATTCGTGATGGTTCGTGACAGAACCTAAATATTTTTTTCTTCATTTTTGTTGTTTTATACATACATCAACTACTTATTCAATATAATGACGAGGTGTAAAAATTCCAATAATTTTTAGAATTTCATTGCAAACTCTAGTGTCGTATCTCCATACTAGGAAATATCACGTATTCCGAATTAGTTGATATGTTGTATGTGGTTATTGAGCTTGACAAAAGTATTTTTATAAATGTATATGAATAATTTTATTTTTGCGGCCTAGATTTTGTTTTACATTATTATTCAATACTTATAGTGTTAGAAACCCCTTACCCATAATAATCATATTTACATTTTAATAATTTTAAATAATAATTTTTATGATTTATATTGTTCGTATTATCTTTTAGAAATTTTTTATGAGTTCGTGACCAATATTTTGTCATTTAATTAGCCACCAGTAGTTCGTGACAATTCGTGATGGTTCGTGACATAACCTAAATATTTTTTTTTTCATTTTTGTTATTTTATACATACATCAAGTACTTATTCAATATGATGGAGAGGTATAAAAATGCCAATAATATTTAGAATTTCGTTGTAAACTCATGTGTCGTATCTCCATACCAGGAAATATCACGTATTCCGAATTAGTTGATATGTTGTATAAGGTCATTGAGCTTGACAAAAGTATTTTTATAAATGTACATGAATAATTTTATTTTTGGGGCTTATATTTTGTTTTACATTAGTATTCAATACTTATAGTGTTAGAAACCCCTTACCCATAATAATCATATTTACATTTTAATAATTTTAAATGATAACTTTTATGATTTATATTGTTCATATTATTTTTTAGAAATTTTCTAGTAGTTCGTGACCAATATATTGTCATTTAATTAGCCACATGTAGTTCGTGACAATTCGTGACAGAACCGAAATATTTTTTTCTTTATTTTTGTTGTTTTATACATACATCAAGTATTTATTCAATATGATGGAGAGGTATAAAAATGCCAATAATTTTTAGAATTTCGTTGCAAACTCATCTGTCGTATCTCCATACTAGGAAATATCACGTATTCCGAATTAGTTGATATGTTGTATGAAGTTATTGAGCTTGACAAAAGTAGGTATAATTTATTGGTTAAAATAAAGTATAAACCGTAAAAAAAATAGATATTCCGCCTACTGTGATCAAGGGCGATAAGGATCTTATATTCTTTATTCGATAAATTTCCATGTCATTTCAGCATCGCAGTCATTTGTGTGTCTCTTTAGTAAAGAAGGTCATTTCAGTTTTCACTAATCTCACTAAAGAAAGTAATATCCCCTTTGTTGTGTCAGAAATGGCAGAATCTAAGTTTTTATAAAGTTAAGAACCTAATGTTATCCCAAATCTATATATAGATTGGGAATATAAGCGCATGGTTCAATACGAGGAAGAACCATAAGAGGAGGAACCACAATAGCCATTACAAGAATGTGAAGAAAATCGACACATATAGACTAGAGATATGATGGTATGCATTAGAATGTTGGGAAAATGATAGGGGGAGTGGTTCGGTTATAAGTACAAAAACAACACGTTGTGAGAGTACAAATGAGGCACCGAATGATGTAGGAAATCGACATAGAAGGAAAACATCATCTACTTCACTGAAAATTCAAGAATGTTTGGTTTATATGGCAAATAACCCGTAGAAAACCCAAACTTGGCAATAGTCGCTTATGAAAGTGAAATAAAAGTAGGTATGTTGTTTGAGAATAAGAAAACATTATAATTGAAGTTGCATAGTATGCGATGCCTATGAAATTTGAATTCAAAGTAAATAAGTCAACAAAATATGTTTGGTATGTGAAGTATATTAATGACAAGTGCAAATGGAGGTTGTGAGCTACTATAGGAAGATTGTCCCAGATATTTGAGGTGAGAAAATTTGTGCATGAGCACACGTGTTTATCAGTGCTAAGGCATAATGACAATCGATAAGCAATAACATGGGTTATTGGGAAATGCATCAAGGGAAAATACCGGGATCATCGCCATAATAACTTGCTTAAGAAAATAATTGAAGACATTCAAATTGGTTATTGTGTCAACATGAAATATAATAAGGCGTGGAGGTGTAGGGAAAAAATCTTAATTTCGTAAGAGGATACGTAGAGGAGTTATATTAGAAACTACCTTCGTACTTCTATATGTTGGAGATAAAAATCCTGGTATAGTTACAGACATTAAAACTGATGGACTTGGCCAATTCAGATATCTACTTTCATTTCGATATAATTCGTGACAGATAGTGACAGTTCGTCATAGTTCATGAAAGTTCGTCATAGTAAATGACAAATTGATTTTTCACAATAATTTTTTATTTTCAGATATATGTTCATGGTTTTAGCTATGACAATTCAGGGGTTCAAATCGTGCATTCGTCTAGTATTATGTGTTGATGTTAATTTTCTTAAGCATAAAATATGATGGCAATTGTTAATTGCAATAGTATTGGATGCTAATAAACAACTATATCTTGTGGCATTTGGTATTGTTGATTATGAAAATAACAACTCTTGGACTTATTTCATGTTGAAACTAAGAGAGGCAATTGGAGAGGTCAATAGTCTGGTATTTGTATCGGATCGGCATCTAAGTATTGTGAATGCATTATCCACTATTTTCCCTGTAACACATCATGGAATATGCACTTAGCACATCAAAATGAACATCATGGAAAAGTTCAAAACTAGTAAGTGTCATGCTGAGTTCGACTTGGCATTAAGGGCATATCAGGAATCAAAGTTCTACAATCATTTTGATAAGATAATAATAAAGGATCATCGCATAGCTACTTTTTTTTGGAAGAAATTGGTGTGGAGAGATGGAGTCAGACTTTTTTTTCGGATACACGTTATAATCAAATGACGAATAACTATGCTGAGAGTTTCTATAGTCAAAGCAAAGAAGTAAGAAAGTATCCTATCATAAATTTGGTTGACTATCTACTATATACAGTATAAGATTGGTTCCAAGAAAAAAGAGAAAAAAGGCTAAGAACCAGGATTGTTCTTCTACATATTATGAATACGTGATACGTGCTGAATTTGAGAAAGCCATGTACTACAATGTTCAACTGCTCAATTCCTTTGGCTTTTTTGTGCAAGATGATTGACAAAATGGGGAAGTTGGCATTCTAGCCAAAACATGTACTTGTAGAGTGTTTGATCTTTCTTAAGCCACATTAACCTCTTTAGCCACTTCAACCTCTTTATCATCATCAAACAATTCCAACAACTTCTATTTCTTCTTCAGCTTGTCTTCCTCATTACTCCTTTTCTTTTCCTTATCTTTGTCTTTCACTTCTTCTATTTTTTCTTCTTGTTCTTGTTCTCTCTCTCTATCTCTCTCTCTCTTTTATCACTATAATCACTTCTTGCAAATAAATTACCCCTCCTCACCCTCTTACGATTACCAGTCTGGGATAAGTCATTCAAAGTTTATAGCACTGCAAATTGAAAATCAACCATCCTTGTCAATATTTCTCTTTTGTTTTCATTAGCTTTCTCATTATTTGCTGCTAGTTTTCCCTTATCTTTACTCTAGTTATCTATGTATCAACTTTCATTTCAAAAATATCTTTTCATAGTCTAGCTAATTTACTATCAATTGATAGAGTCATAGACATGAGCTTGGGCAAGGGTTTTCTTGGATTATCCTTTCCTCTCATCTTCTTCATTGCCATTCTTATCCTTCTCATTTTGTTCATGATTCCCCTTCAAATCATCCAAACTTATTGCATTACAATTTTTTTTCTTTCTTTCAAATTCCTTTATATTAGAAAAGCCTGCAACAAATACCCAAAAAAAAAAAAAACAAACAAAAGAAATGGTGAGGTAACAAAATATTCATGAATTGTCACGAACTGATGGATTATCAGGAACTAAAGGGTAAAAAATTAACTAAAATGAATACTTACTTTTTTCTGGTTCAATATCTTTGCAATCTCAACTGTTGTATTCTTCTTGTTGCCTTTGTATATCACAATTCTTGGCACAATGTCAGCAACATAACCTTCTTATTTCACCTTGTTTACAACCCTAAACACAAAGGACACTATTACCTTATAGGTCCATATTTAAAAAGAAATGGCCAACCTATACATAGTATAACTTCTTTCAAGGCCATGTTACCTCTTTACTTGAACCTTATTTTTCTCATCTGGGCTCATCTCTTCAAGTTGCTTAATTAGTTTATCATATTTCTCCTTCTTCTGCAAGTAGATTTTATAATAGTATTTCATATCCTTACTCACATCATCTAAGATAGTCCTAAATGACACATTCCCCTAAAAGTAATCAAGTAACATCAATTTATTTTCATCCACCATTTGAAGAAAAAGCATGTTATCAACTAACTTACTAGGTTCAAATGCTAAAAGGTATTGACAAACTAACTATACCAATTCTAACTTCCAAACATCTTCTTTATCATGCAGGATTGAAAGTAAGACTCAAGCTCATGCACCAACATCTTCTTGCTTGGAAGTTAGTGACTTACCAGATGTGGAAGATGATCCTTATCAACTTTCTTATCAGCCTCCATCACCATATTTTCAGGGACTTTGCCAAAATTGAGATCAGTAATTAAAGCAAAATCTCTTATGCCAAATTTCATCTCTTTATTTACAAAAAAAAAAAAAAAATGATCTTATTTTTATTAAAAATTATTTTAAATAATTTTAAAATTTTTGTTATTACGTTAGTATGCATATTTTGTTAAATAATAAATTTATAAATCCCTTATAGAGTATGTGTGCACATACTTGATTGTAAAGAAGTGTAACAATCCTTCTAGTAGAAATAAGAAGCGGCACATAAGCCCTTTGATTGAAAAAATGATGGTTCAAATTTAATTCTTCTGATATGGATATGATCTTTTAATACATGAATAAAATCTACATGATTGGATCTCGATATAGAGGTTGCTTTGTTGCAACCCCTCGATTTGTTGCAGCAGTAATATTGCTTGTGCAAAAATGACAATTATTAATATACAATTGGTGGAACTATATCTTCATTAGCATTATAAGTTATTTTCTAATTAGTATTTATTCAAAGTAAATTTTGGTTAGGGTTCTTTCTGGAGAGAAACTTTTAAAAAATATAGCCGCTATTTGCGCTTATTACACTTCTACTTTCCAAAAAATGGCCGCTATTTGAGCCGAAAGCACTTGTACTTTTCAGAAAACAACCACTATTTATGCTGAGAGCGCGTTATTTTTTATTCAAGACCAAATAATATTTCCCTTTGTGCTTTTAAAAATGGCCACTATTTGTCTCGAGAGCACATTATTTTCTATGTAAGGCGAAATAATAGTTCCTTTTGTACTTTTCAAAAAATGATCGCTCTATTCTTTAGCCCTTAATAGAAAATAACGTGCTCTTGGCGGAACAAAAGAATAGAAAAACATAAAAGAAGCCACATTTAAACAAAACAATCCCGACAGATCGACCACTAGTTAGAGTGATTGACCCAATATTGGATCGATTCTATATGGTCCTATGGATCTATTCAACTATAAAATAAAAAATTTGGCTTTATCCTATAGGATGACATCGATCGCCCAAAAGTATACTGAGAGTTTAATTGCCAAATTAGAGTCCTAGACACCTCGCATTTACTCAAATTTTGAGTTAATCTTCTAATAATGTCCTCATTTAATTTTTCCGGTTGGACCGAAATCGCAATGCTTTTCACGTATTCTACGAGATGGCCATCAAAACTATGTAAAAACAAATTATCTCAGTTCTATTTCAAAAATATTAGGTTTATGTTAAATGTACGATTTTCCAATAATTTTAAGAGAGAGAGATTTTTAAAATATAGTTTAGAAATTAAATGGGAAAATAATATATATGATAAAAAAATGTCACAATTTCATGCAAAAAGTGTCAAGTGTGTCGAAGTGCCGGCCAGAAGAAACTTGCCCATGGCATGGGATGCTTACACCAGCTTCTGGCGTGGCTCGCCGCCGCCTGTGGCCGGCCGTCGGCGGCGATATTTTTCCCGCCCTTTTTCAATCTATACAGTAAGAGCTCCGGCAAAAGCACTTTGTTTTATTCCCTGCCATTGTTCTCCCTTTCCAGCTGAACATTCTGTAAGGACATTAAATATGTTAGCTTTAGTTTCAGTTTTCTTGTTCATATTTAGATCATTCACGCCGGTCTAACTTATTTAATTTCTCATTTATGCCACTGAAAATCCACATTTTGGAAATTTCCAAGGCCTGTCTTTCAAAAAATAACTAGAATAATTTTGTAGATTGGATTGTTTATATATTTAACTTAAATTTCTATAGGTTAGGGCCATGCACGCCTCCGTTGCGATTTGTGGGTGGTGGTTAAAAATAATATCTCTGAAAATAGGGGGTAAAATTGCTTGTATTAAAACTTCCCTCTACTCCGCAATGCGTGAATTTTATGCACTGAACTGTTCATAATATTAATAATGTAATAGCATATGAAAATATATTTTCTCTATTATAAAGTAGGGTTTTTAGTTTTGGTGAAAAAGAAATTAATATGTATGTTGAAGAATGTGAACTAAGAGAAAATTGTATATTGATTGAATGAATAAAACTTTACAATGAGGAACCTATTTATAAGGAAATGCAAGAATATATAAAGGTAATAATATATTCTAATTGCTATCTCGGAGATGTTAAAAGGAATATGTCACCAGTTATAATAGAGAAATTGTGAATAGTATATTCCTCCACTCATAAATTTATTTTAGTATTTATCCTGAGATTTTTAGAAACTGATAGCTATGGCACATTTCTCATTCAAGATTTTCCATTTGAAAAATCAAATGAAAGAAAGTTGGAGTTTAGAAATACTGCTGTGAATGCTATTAAAACTTCTAGCTTATCTTACGAAGCTTTGCAGCCATATGCTATCCAAATTTTAGGGAAAAAAAGGAGAAAAAATAAAGAAAAAAAAACTTGAGTTTAAAAGCTGTAACTAGGATTGAGTTGCCTCGGTTTTTTGTTTTGCACCCCACCGCATGTTTGATGAAAGGCCGATGAGCCAATTAACTATTAAAGCCCACGGTACTCCCAGTTCCATCATGGCTTTTTTGATATGGTAGATGGATAGAACTTGCCCAGGAAATTGGATTGTGGGAACAATGACTTACTACTCGTTTACTGGTAGATTTGTATGGTAACATGCTGGCTTCTTCGATTTTATGAAGTTCAGCGATGGAGCCAAAGGTTTGCTCTGGGGTTCCCACCAATCCCCCAAAAAACTACTTTAAAAAAACCCACTTGATATCCTGTTTCTTGGTGTAGATTTTTATATGGTTTTAGCCCCTGCATAATAATTTAGCCCGCCTAAACTAATTTTTTGCGTTGTTCTACCCCCAATTTTAACTCCTATTTTTTATGGGGGACCATAAAAGCCAAAAACTGCAAGTTTATAGGCAAGCTTACACAAGAACTTATGATCTAATAAGCAAAACTGTTGGTTACTCTTTAACTGATGGGAGTACCTATTATTTTTGCAGTGTGTACTTTGTTTTGTGAGATTATATCATGGCTTAGAAATGTAAAAGTGGGAATCTACTAAGGAGAAAGTAATTGCATAAAAACCATAGTCTAGGCTTACTATACATCTCATCCATCAACGTGACAGTGTGAACCAACGCTTCTAATATTAACCTCATGCGTACATCTTCAGACTCAATTTTTTTTCCCCATTTATTTGGCTGTTAATTGCTGGAGTATTTTATTCAACGGATTACATCTCTCCAAGAACTTAAGCCATTGTATTAGCTAACTTTGTTTTACTCAAGCCGACCTACGTTCTGCTATTTTTGGTAAGTCATAGATGTGTAAAACCCGTGCCTGTGTCATCACCCTATCCAGATAAAATAGGATCTCCAGCTCATTTGCCTTAGACTTATATTTCTGTATTTACCGTAATATTTTGTCCTTATTTTTGATAAATTCATAATAGAAATGCATGCCCATAAGATATCAGCACAACTTTTCCCAGTGTGATCCGCGAGAGATATTATCAGCTAAGTTAGTTGGCATCACTCTGCATTACTGTTGCTACTTACAAAAATGTTCTTCTGATAAAAAGGATGGAGCATTTTAGAAAAGGAGTATTCCAAGCAAAGGGCACCTCTGTTCCTGTGAATTTCACATTCTATTGTTTTTTTCGGCTAATGATGCAGTTCAGGTCTGGTATGATTTCATC
The DNA here is from genome assembly GCA_001753735.1 of Embelia ribes. NCBI lineage: Eukaryota > Viridiplantae > Streptophyta > Magnoliopsida > Ericales > Primulaceae > Embelia > Embelia ribes. Next base: position 671 of record MKEJ01095145.1, on the reverse strand, counting down.
CTTGGACTTACTTATCAATATACAAATTGTTGGAATATGGATTATACGCACAAAGAGTTATTCCATATAGCAAACCAGTACAGGAAAAAGTGGCGGTACTTAGTAAAAGTGTGAAGATTTGTGGTGAGTCCTTTGACTCTTACTCATATATGGTTTTCTTGTGTGTGGGGCATTAATCCATTCATAGTAGCGTATAGTTTTGTGTGGCATCACTCTATGCATGGAACATGGAACAGTGGAAGCCTATCAAATGAATGTGTCAGATATGCTAATAAGAAGTGTAATTTTGGGCAAGTAAGTTAGAGTATAGAACCTTGTATTTCTACATAAGTAAAATCACTGCTTGTAATTTATGGAATCGGAAAGGAGAAAAGCTGATCTATCGATAGATACTATCATAATTTGGAGGCAATTCAGATAAAATGTTCTTTATATAGATCAACCCCTTTAGTGGATGCTCTAGTTTCAATTAATGTGAAGAACATTTTAGGAATTTCTTAATCGCATAACAATGGGCATGGTTATGACTTGATGATTCAGTTTGCTCCATGCAATGGTGATGCTGCAGAAATGTGTTTGATTTATGGTTCTCCAAGCAGGTTTAAGCGAATTATTCTGGAAACGTCCCAGATTTTCATTGGTTCCAGGATTGTTTCGGTAACAAAATTCGA
>MKEJ01095144.1:0-13029 GCA_001753735.1 Embelia ribes | reverse complement strand
ATACAAAGGAAAGAGAAAGGGAACAGATGCAAACTTGTGCACCATCCTTAGATTTGATCAGCGTTTAACTTGTCTCGCAGATGCTTTGATCAGCATTGAACTTGTCTCGCAGATGCTTCCCCTTAGGATTTTCTTTTTCTCTTTAACTTTTTTTGTGTTTGGAGGTACATAGAGCAAAATTTGCAGGTGGTAGGTCACTTGTAGTGGATGAGTTTTTGTGAACTTTTCTTTGGATGATATTCTAGCCCAGTGATGAGACTACTCTTTGGGTGTTGCACTGAATCCTCACCTTGGTTTTGGGTGAATTGGGGGCCTGTTCTCTTTTATTCTATTTTCTTGATGTACATGCTTGATAATTACCTGTTTGCATTTTTGTGTTTTCTTAGTTGCAGCAATCAAGTCACCTCACTATAATGATGGTTATACTTTTTTCTTCTTCTTTTGCATGATAGTCTGATCCTTTTACCATATTTGAAGGTTGACCTATCATTCTAGAGTTCTTCCACCTTGCACACTAAACAACATCTGAACAGAGTTCCTTACTACATACTAGTTAAGTTTTGTAGACTACAAAAGAAGCATCATTCTTTCGTTTGTATAAGGACTACAAGTCAATTTAAAACTTGTTGATGCTGATTTTATTTCATAATCTTAATAGTATTTTAGATTTTTAGCTATTATCATTTACTTAATATTTCCCTTTATTCTTTCCGAAATTAAGTTTCACACATCTTTCGCATATGTATATCGATCTGTTTTTATGCATATGCTCTCTGTATTATAGATCTTCCCATAAACTGTGAATTTTCTAGCTGAATTCTGTTTCCTCTTGTCCTGTCTGTTTGATTTTGCACCTTTTTCCCAGTTTATGGAAAACCAAATTGGGTTTGCCTGGTTCGCCTGAAACGTAGAACTAGGATGTGAAAGTATCATGTTTTCGTATGTGAGAGCTGGAATGCGGTACAAGGGGTTCATGGAGAATTAGGTTACTGTGGGGGCAAGAGATAATGAATAACGAATAACTTATTTCTTTTGAAAAAAACATGAACCATCATTCAATGTTTTCATTCTAAATTTACTTACGAGCTTAAAAAGTATTTAGGTTGTTAAATCTATTGCAGTGACACAATGAGCTCATTTTTTGTTCTCCTGAGACATGGTTAATTTTGTAACATTTAGTAATCTTGATTCTGAAGTTAAATAATATCAGGCTGCAGAAATACCATATGTTTATAAATTGCTAAAGTTATACGTCTTTGTATATTCCTGTCTCTCTCTTTATTGTTTAATTGGTAGAATTAATTTCTCTGCTAAGTTTTGGTAATCATTCAATCAGTGATTTAGAATAGATGTGTGCAATTAAACGGCTATTTGCCTCTGACCTCCAACCAGAAAAAGGGTTAACCAAGTTGTTTCCTTGTCTTTATATTTCTTTTGGAAACCTCCTTTTTTGGTTATTTAGGTCACTGAGTATGCATTAAACCACAAAACACTTGGGTAGTGTCTTTACTCTTCGGGGTGTAAAACCACATTGTTCTCTTGTACATGTAGGATTATGGTTTATTCAGTTACATGCAGCATGAAGTGTCTCTTTCTGTTGTCTTAACAAAGCTTCTCTAACTTTTGTCCTTTGAACCTTGAGCCTCCATTATATGAATGTTCTTATTGAATACATCTCTGCATAATTAAATATGTGTTCTTTATGTTACTCTCTTTTGGTAGTTTCGTAGTCTAGAATGGTAAGAAATCTCACTAGATTTGATGTGCTCAAGAGGAAGTAACAGGTTTTGATTGATTAGTAACCTTTCGGAGTCCGAGTAAAGCACCTTTCACCTTTGGCTATCTTTTCGAAGCCGATGTATATGTTAACACAGGAAACCTATTTGCTTGAGCTATTTGAAGTTGAAACTTAATGTCTTATATAACTTTTATGCTACAGCCTTAACTGGCTTGAAGAATTCTGGCTTGAAGAATTCTGCTGGTAATTTTTCTTAGGATAAATTACACTTTGTCCCCATGAGGTTTCTGGATATTACAAAACGACCCCCAGAGGTTTTAAAAATTACGCGTTAATACCAAGTCCTAATTGAAGTTTGTTTCGCTTGTAGAAAGACAGCAATGCTCTTGTATTAGATATTTGCTTATTCCTATTTAATTCTTTTTTTTAATTAATTAAATTTTTATAATTAAAAGGTCTCTGTTCATTAGATATTTACGAAGTGGTTTTATACCTTAATTTTATGGTGGGTATTCCAGTTTAATTTAGTTTTATTATGCCATTGTTGTTTGAATAAAAAAATTGTCGAAATTTGTTTGTTTTCCATATATTAGTTTTGTTTTTTTCTTTTATTGACTTAATCTACGAATGTAAGAAATATTAGAATTCTTAGAAAGTGTTTTTGTGTTAAATCTCATTGTGGGATTGCGGTTATTTTCTAAGTTAATTATAATGAGGTTTTGAAAATTTTTGAAGTTATTTTCTTTGGGTTAGGGATATTTTGGGTATTACGAAAATTATTTATGGTAATCAATTAATTTTCAATTTGCTCTCAAGGGGGAAATGTTATTTCTGAAACCTCATCAGGTAATCTGTGTTGGCGGTACAGAGATCGTCAATAGTCGAGCTAGCTTCCGTTGACCTTTCGGGAATAATGGTAGACGATGAGCAGGATGAGCAGGCCACAGCTGCCGACGACGACTGGGAAGAGAGAGAACCAAGGCAACCAAGAGAGAGAGTTGTGGCAGCGGAAAGCTTCTGAATCCGAGCATGCTTCGGGTTCTTTTGCCTACACTTGTGTATGCTTGGTTGGACTCTTGATAATTTGCATCTTATAACTTAGGATGTTGTTGAGATATCCGATGATGTGTTGATACATATGATTGTGTGTTGTTCATGGAGGAGATGGAGGAGAGACCCTCTATATATAGAGAACTCGTGACGCGGTTATGAGATAGTGGGTCACTTCCCTTGAAAGTAGAACATAATTTAGTGCTCTATAGTAGTTGATGGAACGTTTCCCCACTTCTCGAAGGGCGCTTGACTTTCTCTCTCTTAATTGGTTGAGGCATGCCCGATGGGACGATTACCTCGACGAATCTCTGATTCCAGCCTCCAATCCGCACTCCCCTGATAATCCCGCTCTGAATGATGCCTAGGTCCAGCCATTGACCTAGTTTGTTGATGTGGATATTATTGTTAACTCGAGTGTAGATGAGTTGCGATGAGGTGACGCTTAATAAAAAGGTTCTAATGAGAGGACTAAGATACATCCCGATAATTAGTTCCGATAATAAGTCTCTGATAATTAGACTTTGATAATAAGGCTCCGATAATAAAGCTGAGAAATCTTCTGATTATTAGGGTCTGAAAATAAGGCTAAGAAACCTTCTCATAATTAGATTATGATAATAAGGCTGAGAAGCCTTCTGATAATTAGGCTCCATTACGAAGGCTGATATGCTTTCTGAGAATTAGGCTCTGCTTTTAGGCTCCGCTAAGAACGCTGATATGTCTTATGAGAATTAGACTTCGCGGAGATGGCTAATATGCCATATGAGAATTAAGCTCCACTTTACGCTCACCAGAGAAGGCTGATATGCCTTCTGAGAATTAGGCTCCTCTTTCAGGGGGCTGATATTCCTCCCAAGGAATGTCTTATATTTCTCGTGTCAAAGTCAATATTCAACTCAAAGTCAGCTTCCACACAGATTAATTTTATTCAAGTACCTACAATCTGAAATAGTCAGAAACCTCATGGGGGCAAGTGTAATTTACCCTTTTTAGTTACTTTCCTGAGTTCCCTCTTAGATAAGTTTTTATTATTCAGTTGTCTGTTATGATTATCTGATACATGTAAAAAGTTGGATGTTTTTGATCACTATGGGACTCCAGAGATGGGAAACATGTTTGAAAATGGATAATTTCAGTTACCACAGTGTCCTACATGCTTTGATTGATTAGGTAACCTTTTAGTGAAAAATTGATTGTATACACCACCTGACATTTCTGAAAACAAAAGGTTTCACAATTTGGCTTAGTTTGGCTGCAGCTCAAAGCCAGTTAATTTGATCTGTCCTATAATTTGTGATGTGACCCCAACATTTAAAGCAGATAAGTGTTTGGTAATTAATCATTCCAGTTTGAAAAGTTGGAAGCTGTAATATCTTTGCCTTTTAGCCTATTTCTGTTGTCTTAAATATCTATTTCATTTACAAAATCGATACATGAGCCAGATACATAATCCACATTTCCCTCTTTTGGATGTCCAAAATAGATTGCACATTTTACTTTTTTAAGATGTCCCATCATTTCAAAACATAATGAATTTTACAATTATTGTCCCTTGTATAATTAACAGATGCAAGAATAAGATAAAGATTGCTAGGGTACATTTGGTCTTTTTTTTTTTTTTTTTTTTTGTAATTAAAATTTTTAAAAGCTACATTTGGTTTTGCCTAGAACTATCTGCGCAGTCAAATCATGATATTATTCATGGACGGAGAGAGTATGATTCCATTTTGTCTAGGGCTGGGAAAAGTTAAGCATCTAAGCAAGATACAACCATGCTACATGAGGAACTAAGCACATGGTGTTCGGGGCGTTCATGCAATCTCTTAGGAATTTTGGGAGGCGGAAATTTATTCATAAACTGGCTTCACCATCTATCTTACGGAAAAGGAAAGGATGCTTTAAGCTTTTCTATCTCTAGCAAAAACCCAAAATGCCACTCCAATTCTAGCTTGAATATGGGCTAAATATGCAAATACATTTCCCTTAAAGAAAAAACAATGATCCAAGTACGATTAGAGCAATGAATTGCACCAGATAGTAACTATAGAGACCATTAGTGAGTCGCACCATTAGTAATAAATTATAAAGACAATAGGTCCGAAGTTTTCCTAAATTTCTAAGAGACACACATTACTGCAGACTGCAGTACAAAATGCTTTTTCGTCGTCATAAAGAAATGCCTACCTATCCATAAATGGAAATTCAGTTACAAGAAAATAGTTGCAATGAAAAAGTTTTCAAGCACTTATGGATTATCAAGTAAACAGAACTACCAAAGTATGAATCAGATAAAGTTAATAGCTCACTATTCATAGCTCACGAAAGAAGTAGCTCTAGCATATTACCTATTAAAAGGTTAACTATCATGAAACTCTTCGGAAAATTAGTTTAGCTGTGTTCACCTTTTGTGCTCAAGCTCTTCGTATCTTGCTGTTTAAAATAGAAGCTTCGATGATCAAGCGACTTGTGATGGTTTTTAGCATAGATTTCAGCCCAGACCTTATTGAAATCAGCACGACACCTAGCCCATTCCTCTTGTTTCTGCTTCAACCGAGTTAAAATAACAGGGAGTGCAAGAGGTGCATTTTTTTTCAGTACATCCATCACATCTAGACCATGGTCACCATAAATTCGCTCAATGCACCTTAGATTCAGAGCTGCAACAAACAATAAAACAAGATACTATTTAGCATGTCAACGCCAAGTATTCTAGAAACTCATTAGTCAACTATAAAAAATATTACCACCTGTCAGATGGCCGTTAATACAGAAAGTACTATCAGTTGCAACCGAATTATCAGTGATCTTGTTCAATAAGTCTTCTACTCGCTTAGTTGCTGCACCAACTGATCCTAACAACATGTCCAGCTCAAACCTGGCATACAAGAAGACAAATAGATTTCAGCTGATAAATTATGGCGAAAAACCCTGTTAAGAAATCATGGACAAGAAAAATGTCAAACAAGAAAAGTAACACCAGATAAAATGATAAAAACAATAAATTGATGCAACAACACAGACAGGTAATCTGGCAACACAACTCGATCTACCAAACACATTCTATAACAAACTAGTGTGGGCAAAATAAAATTATCCACTATTGAAAAGTCAACATTTTAACAACTAGATCATTATATGAGCTCAAAAGTATTATATAAGTTTTTAAGTTTACAAATTTGTCCCCAATAACCATAATTTTAATGCATTGCAATTACCAAATACATTGCTTTTTAAAAAGCGGCAATTTAGAAAGTTTAATTTTTCCCTGAAACTATTTTTTGAAAGTTAACATTATTTTGGACACTTCAAAATTGAGACAATCATTTTGGACGAAGGAAGCACATGACCTTGCTTATCACTTGTTATAATATAAGTATTTTATTTTGGTGATCTAATTATAAAGTTTGTTATATAGTTGTTTTTTATTATTATTATTTTTGCGAGTTTATGTATTAAGAAAATTCTTGGAGGTGAGTTTTCAGTACGAGTTTTGCAAGAGTTTCCATATGCAAACTTGTTAAACGAGAAACAAGTTTCTAAATTTGAGAGTTTCTTGTAAACTATAACTTTAGAGACGGGGAAAGCAAAGTGTAACTGATCTAAGTACTTAATGATTATAGCTTTAAATATCGGACTCAGCTCAGCTCAGCTCAGCTCAGCTTGTTTATACTTTCATAATTTTAACCCGAGTTATTATAAACATGTCGAATAGGACTTTAACAAAGCTACATTTTATACAACAATATTTGAAGGCTTCATTGATGGGCTAGGCCTGTTTTTCCCATTCTGATCAATCTGCATGAAAAAAATTGGCCCATTGAATAGCAAGTAAAGGGAGAGTTAATTAGTTATTTAATTTTAGTTTTTGATGAAAATGTATAGTGAGAGTTTGAAAAAAATATATTGAGCTGAGAGTTGCTCGATATTTTTTGGTAATAATTGGGGAAAATTTAGAATGAAAGTAAAAGAAGACGACATTTTTTGAAAAGATAATATTTTAGAAAATTTTGAAATTTTAAACTGCCAACATAAAGTAATTGTCAACTAATAGTATATTCATTCTTTATATTTCATTCCACTCAGATTAGTGTATACCGACTTTTAATCTTTTAAAACAACATTGTAGAAAATAAAAAATAAAATCAAGAATATTTTTCCTGAACATTTATAATGAAATATTTATTAAATATCCAACAACACACCTTAAAAAGCTCAATCACAAATTTTTGTACTAAAATTGCATTATCTCCTTGAATATCTTCATGGCAAACATAGGCAGATCCCAAATTATCGGTATCGAATAGGAATGTGTCATGGACAATTTGTTGTTCGAAGTTGAGGGTGGAAATATTTGAGTGCCATTTATTTCCCCCCCCAAATAAAAAAAAAAAAAAAACGTCTGTAAATAAAATGAAAAAGATAGGTGTTCCCAAAACGTGTACCAAATAATGAATTTTTTTAGCGCCTTTTTCATTTTGGGAACAATGAGTGCCAAACAATGATTGCAGTGAATTACGCTATTCATTATTTGGGTAAAATTCCTTTAAGCTCCCACAAAATGGGTAAAAATGCAAAAGCACTTTTGCAAGGGCTTCTCTGGTGACTTTTGCAACAACACACTTTCTGTATTATCACAGCTATGTTTTGGTCGAGGTTGGATAGTTAGAAAGTAGAAATCTTGGGGAACAAATTTACATTTTCTAATATAAAATGAGGATAAATTTGATTTTTTTGTTATATTAAAATATTATATTTAAAGCCTTTTAAAAAAATATATTATGCAATAATTTATAAACAGAAAAAATATAAAATATAAAATTTTCTGAGATCTTTTTTTTCATAGTTTATTACTTTTATACATTAATATTTTTCGATTGATAGAAATGACTTTTTAGAAAGCTTGGTAAAATTAATTTCTATTTTGTATGAAAAATGAATTTCTAAAAAATAAAATTTAGAAATAAAATGGAAAATGCTCGTGAATGCTCCAAGCTTGAAGGACTCACACTTGTATATTTCCCTGTCTCAATCAACAGCACAATAATGATAGCTGAGATGCAACAATAATGCATTATATATTATTTTGAAGATTAAAAGTCTAATAATCTATTCTAACTAATCAAGGTTCTTTCGAAACTACAATAATATTTCCAAAAATTATTACGCTATATAAGTTATTTAATACAAAACTAACTAAAAAAACATGCTATAATTAAAAAATGGTTGAATCTTCCATCAACCCTAGGGTGATGAGAACGATTGGCCGAACCCTTTCTTCACAACCATATCGTAAACCCTATCCACCTTACTTGGCTCGACGCCTGTGAACTGACTATGAGCATCGACTTTACTGTTAATGGAACCTTTCATCATACCTACTGATATAGTTTGCATAATATTGAGGTAATGCGCAGGTAGGATCCTTATCTCGCTACAAAGTCGTTTTTCCTGAAAAAGAAACAATGGTAAAATTTAGAAACAGAATCAAAATCACTGTTAAAAAGAGAGATGATGGAAAGGAAAAGTCTACCAAGTCCAATAAAATGCCATACATTCAAAATAAATCTGGAAAACTTGAACTCTTAGATTTCACAATAACAACCAAAGCATTCATCCCAAGAATTTGGGCTTTGGCTAAATGGAACCACAAGAAGTCAGGTCGTTGAGGTAAATTTAAACCTTTAGATTTTCATAGGAATAAATCATCTACACAATAGCTATTTCTAAGGCGAGCTGTCGCATTTTACAAGTTTTTGGTTTTGTACATTTTTTAACCGAATATTCCAGAAACATGAAACAGTACAATTTGACTAGGAGTTTTACTAAAATCTGCATCTAGAACAAATTTGCAGAAAATTGAAAAAACTTTGGCTCATAGCTAGGAGACTAGATTTTGAAAAGATGGAGAAGATTAACTTCTAACATTGTAATGAAATAAATTTTTTTGAAGGCCTCTGTAGATAGTTTTTGTATCAAGCCCCCAATTTGGCCCATTTGCCCCTGAGCGAGGTCCTAATGGAAGGCAAGAGGTCCACCATTGTGTGTTATAATTCTAATTCTGGAAATTTTCCAACAAATTCCGGGTGTGTCTGCATTTGCCAATCAAAAGAACAGCCATTAAGGCGTATCAACAGAAAAAAAAAGAAAAGGGAGCAAAACAATCTTACAATTTCGGAGAGCAGGTCTGCCCCGGGAAATCCATTCACGTCCCAACTATCAAATGAGCTTGTGATTGCTTGTCCGGCACTTGTTGAGGAAGAGTCCTTGCCAAGAGGTGATAAGGCTGGCCCACGAGCATTTCCCCTAGGGCTACTTTCAGATTCACCTTTAAGGTGACTCGCCCTCTGCAAGAATTTACCATTAGGGGCAGCCTGAGCCGTGTCTCTCACTCTACGAGCGTTTTCTTCTTCTTCATGCTTCCTCTTATGCTCAATGTATCTTTCAGCTTGTGCAGATGTGCGGCAGCCTGCAGCTCGAGCTTCCTGCACAGAAAATAATTGTCTAAATAAAGAGTTGAGAACATGTTAAATGCACGAAACAATAAATCTCTTTATATATATATATATATATATATATAAGGTTAGCCCAATGCACAAAGCTTCCAAATTGGATTGCATTTGGGAACACCAGGACCAGAAATGAGAATGTTTTGGATAACAAATGCTTGTAGGTAGGTAGTTCATGAAATCAAGCATATTCACCTTGATACTTATTACTAAAGCTTTTTAACATTATAGATTAAAAAAAACTATAGACTTAGATAGAAAACTCATATAGTAATCAAGATAACACATTATAAGCACAAAACAGTTAATGGGATTGGAAAACGCTAAAGGTTACATTCGGGAACAAGGGGATTATATATCAAGAAAATTTGGGTATCTCATGTGTATTATATATTTATATGTAGGTGTTAGTACATGAGTTCAAACATATTTTCTTGTTAAAACTGCTACTAAAGTTTTAACATCACAGTCTCAAATGTCATGAGACTTGGAGAGAAGACTAAAGTAGCAAAAACGATACAAAGTTTCAAGTATTTTGACACATAACACATCACAAATGATTTGTAACCAATTATATGATATTATGATCATATAGTATAGTTTTTTCAATCAGGTACGCAGACAGAAGCATAATGCGTTTAATAGCATGGCATGTGTTAGACCTGAAGATCTTGTATTCTTTTCAGAATTCTGTGTTCCTCGATTACAATTTTGAGGAGATCTTGATGCTCTTCTTTCGAATGCAATCGCATAAAAACCCTGTAACGCTTACATATTTCCTTCTCTTCAGGTGACAGGCTGATCTCAAAAGGATCAGGGTAAAGTAAACCCCTCTCCAAAATAAAATCTTTCCTGCGCTTCCTCTCATCAAGCCTGCAACATTCCAGATCAAATATAGGGATCAAAAGTATAAGAAGAAGAATTATTTTGGATAAGTAAACATTTGTTAGCGTCAAAGGAATATTGCAAATAAACAATTATAAACCAAATTCTTTAGGACAATCAGGATGGCCACTGCTGATAAAATAAGGCAAAAACTCAGCCAAACATTCAATCAAAATAAGAAGTCATCTCCTTAGAGTTGCTAAAAATCGAGATATTATAAATCTTATTGGTTCTCTTAGTGAAGGTAGAGATGACTTTGGCAGGTCTAATTATTTTCATACTTACGGTACTGAAAAGTAGAAGAAATTAGATGAGTAAATAAGTACGTAATTATTTTTACTAATCAACTTATTCTACTTTCACCTATTTTTTCCTTCAACCTCAAATAGGTATAACAAATTTGACCTTTTTTTTTTTTTGTATTCCACTTTTTATCAAATGTACCTACCTACTTATGAATATACTAACTCACCCACACAAGAAAGACTTCTTTTACATGAGACAACCAAAAGAAAAGGGGTGAAAAATTACCTTTTTGAGTAGATGCGCAAAACTCGCAGTTTTATTTCGCGCTCAGCCTCTGAATCTGTTTCTTTAAATTCCATGTCTGCCAAAAGCTGCTCTGCATCGTTATCATATTCAACCTCAAATTCTTGTCTCTTGAAGTTATACCCACTCAATTCTGTCACTGAAGGACCATCTTCCCCAGATGTCCTAGGCTTTTTCTCTCCAATGCTCCTATCTACACGAGAATCTTCCACAGTGATTAGATAAAACAATATACGCAGTAATTACAGAAAACACAAGGTTTCCACATTTTCAGGCAATAGCAGAAGATTCATTTTACAAAACAATGGAAATCATTGTCGTCAGGTCACTTAGATTCTCATAGAAAAACACATTCTAATTAGTCCCTAAACTTAAGGTGAAAAACTATTTTGAGATTCAATAAGACAAACACATTTTCCTACATCAATTTCTGAACCAACAATCATTTTGAAGCAAAGCCAAAAGGATTTCATATATAAACAGATGAGAAATTCAATCATGAGCCAGAAGATGTGACTTAAAATAGTCAAAGTAGAATAGGCATGAAACCTAAATAACTGGTGCCCAAATAAATAAATAAATAAAAGAAATGGCTACTAAAATGAATACAAAATAATGATCAACACGAAACAGAATCAGTAGTTCTACCTTCCACTTTGTTTCTATCAAAACCATCCTTATTTTGGGATGGACTCAGAACTGCACCAGTGGATGTGCTACTGTTTACACCCGCAGACACACCTATATCTGATTTGGAAAAAATCAGTTTACATGTAAAAAAGATTCCATGAAACCAACACTAAGCTCGATCAGTTACCACGTCCAGAAATTCTGTTTTTCGTACCTGAGCTTAAGCTTGATGAGGATCGACCAGCTGACCCCTCCTTCCGTTGATCTTCAATCCTGTCAGCCATGCCAAATAAATGTATAAGCAATTATATAAATGAAATTCAGAATGAAGAGGAAAAAAATGCTTTTTAAAAGAACATTGAGGGATATGTAAGCTACATACTTCACTCTAGCAGATAGAGATGGATCTTCTTTCAAACTCTCCCCTAGCGCGGGAGTTCCTGAAAACACACATGCATCAAAATTATTGCATTCATTCTCAATGAGGGGAAAAAATACTACTTTTATACAAAGATCATCATTTTCCATCCGCAAATTAAATACTAAGTATTGAAAGTCTAACCTTTCTTGACTTCACCAAACTCCTTAGCCATAGCAAGGAGTTCCTCTCTATTCTTTCCCATAACATGAGACATGTCCTACAAAAGTCACAGTGGGTGAGAGATCACTACAATTGCAAATATCGGGTAGAGTCTATAAATTAAGAGGATAATGACAGTCATACCGGAAGAGGAAAACATGGAGAATTCATGTAATATTCATTATAATGCTCGATACACGCTGTTTTGCTTTTAGTCCCAACATGCTCTGCGACCTCAGTCCAGTTTCCTAATCCATACATTTCGATACCCTAAAGAAAATGAGTAGGACAATGAGTTGCTAGTAGATTGCAATTATAAAAAAGTATTAATTTCTCTCAAAAAATATAAAAGTATTAATTCAAATTTAATGTCGACCTCTACGAGCAAAATCTCTTCATCTGCATTCCAGTCAGGACAAAATAGAGGAAATGAAAGATTGTCCTGTAAAAAGAAAATGAAAGGAACAAGTAAAATATCATAAACACACTTTTTAATGTAAAATAATATACTATAGCTACGTCATAGATGAATTGTATTTATGCCCAATAGGAGGAAGAAGAAGTCACTAAGTAAATTACGATGCAAGGCTGAAACAAATTGTGATGTGAAGCATATGTGACAAAAACACAATAAAATTGCAAATTCAAAAAATATATATTAAATCCACAAATGGTATACTGACGATATGAAGCAAAGGGAAAAAACTGTAGCAAAAGGTTGAAATGGGCGGTTACATGTAGTTTATTTTTACATCAGCGCTTTGCAAACACAAAAACAGCAAAGTGGCAATTCTGGAATTGGGGACCCAAAAAACAAAAGAATATCATGTACGTGAAAAGAAAATCATGGAAAAAGAAATTTGGATGAAGACACTAACCATGACCCTATATGGATGATGGCTTTTGTGAGGAGTCACCTCAGCTCCTACAGAGAAGCACTCAATACAAAGGTCAAAGTCAGGACATACAAAACACTTGATCCGGATCTTTCCAGAGATGTCTTTGTTGCAATAATTGCAATGATATAAAGCCTTCTTGCCGTCACTCATCCCTTGACCTGCCGCAATTATAAAAATAAAAAATAAATA